>PVIR01012681.1:0-43882 GCA_004026965.1 Petromus typicus
GTATTTTAGGTATGTTTTTTCTTTTGAGACAGGGTCTTGCTTTGTAGTTCAGGCTGGCTCTGAGCTCAGCCCCAAACTCATAGCAATCCTCTTGTCTCTAGCTCCCAAGTACTGGGATTACAGGTGTGAGCCACCACACCCAGCACTGTGGTATGTGGTACTGATTGCTGGTAGGTGTGAGTCTCCATGCCTGGCATTGTTGTATGTAGTTACCGGGGATTGAACCCAGCCCCTTGCACTTGCAAGGCAGGTGCTGGAACTACTGAGCTAAATCCCCAGCCCTGTATTTTAGTTTTCTCACAGCATATTTGCAGGCAGAAGTTAAGTTCTTTTGTATTATGAAAGTCAAATATATCTCTGTATCTGGACTACTTTAGAATATTTGGTGAGGAGGATTACATTATTGGCCTCACAACTTCCTTTCTTGCATCCTTCCTTTTGTCATAGAATTTACAATCTCTTCTACAAGAGAGGTGGAATATATTTTCTAACTGATCTAAAAAGAATAGGGCAGTAGAGGAGAGCTGTCTGGGCTGAACTGGGTGGCATTAATATGTAACACAGCTGGGAAAACTTGCCCACCCATGTTACAGAGCAGGAGGTATTGTGGTCAGGGCTTGCAAGGGAAATAAATTTAATACAGGACACATAATTTAAAGGATTATTTTATAATAGTCACTCAAAAAGTCAATTGCAGAGGACTGCAAGAGATCTAACCGTGTGCTAGAGAAATGAAGAATCCAGCCGAGGGCCTGGATCCCACAGCATGATGTCCCACACCAGTCCAGCTGAAGGCCCAGAGCCTAAGACAATGTCTTCATGAGTGCAGCCAAAGGCCTAGAGCCCACAGGAATATATCCTGTTTGTCTGTATCAAGGATCTGCATAGGGAAGGACCAAAGGACAGTGGTGGAAGTCAGAAAACGTACACGAGTCAGGTGGAGGATCCATGCCCCAGGCTGAGGGATCTGCAATGGCGTGAGGAAGCGATGCTCACAGTGAAGACCAGAGCTCCCGGATGAGAACACTCCCAGTGCCAGGACCCGAGCTCCTCCTCCATGAGAACAGCCACGTTCGCATCACGAAACCACCCTCGGCAAGCTTCTCCCAGGCAATCAATAGCCTGCCCCTCCATCTCTTTTTATGCTTTTGGCAACAATGTTCAGGTGGGTCTTCCACACCCAGACCACGCAGATTCAGTTGAGCTGCGGTTCCAAAGTACCCATTAATCCACTATGGGGGGGGGGCAACTTTAAAAAAAAAATAATAGTGAGATAGGATTTGCAACCATATAATGTCTCTAAATCATGTTTCGACTGAATTCTTCAAAGTGCAAATACTACTCTTAGTTCACAGGAGCACCAAAGAGGCCTTGAAAAACATCTGGCCCGCAGGCCGTGAAGCTGCTGACCTGTTACAGAGGAATTCATCCTGTTTTTCCCCCACCCTAGTAACTGTACAGTAATTCTGTATGGTGCGATGACATCCCTGATCAATTTAAAAATTACCCTGTGATTGCTAAATCTTGGAAACAGCCCAAATGTCCATCAGCTGGAGAATGGATAAAAAAGCTGTGGTTCTTCTACACAATGGAGTATTACTCTGCCATAAAAAATGGTGAGTTTGAATCATTTATACTTTTTTTTTTTTAGGATTTTTTGAGACAGGGTCTGGCTTTGTAGTTCAGGCTGGCCCTGAGCTCAGCCTCAAACTCCATCACAGCAATCCTCCTGCCTCTGCCTCCCGAGGGCTGGGATGACAGGCGTGAGCCACCAAGCCCGGCACTGTGGTATGTGGTACTACTTGCTGTTGGGCGTGAGTCTCCACACCCAGTATTGTATGTGGTTACTGGGGATCGAACCCGAGCCCTTGCACTTGTAAGACACGCGCCGGAACTACTGAGCTAACTCCCCGATCCTGAATCATTTATACTTAAATGGACATACCTTGAGGACATCCTCATAAGTGAAATAAATAGGTCACAGATGTATAAATATCGTATCTTTTCTCTGGTATGAGAAAATGAAGATGTAAATGAGTTTTAGAATGTATGTTATATATTGTGAAATAGAAAATACTCAAAGCGAATTAGGGTGAAGGGGGAAAATTAATGAGATTATAACAAAAAAGAAAGGAAACAAAGTTTATGTATATAGGGGGTGGGGGTGGTAGGGTGGGCAGGGCTATGGGAAAAAATGAGAATTAAGTTGTATCATATACTGGTACAAATTCTCATTGTTGAGTGCAATCATGATGTGTACATGTAATATACCAATAAAAATTTTTTTAAAAATCACCCTGGGCCAGGGATTTAGCTCAGTGGTTTAAGCACCTGCCTTGCAAGCACAAGGACCCGGTTTGATCCCTAGTTAACCATATACAATACTGGGTGTGGAGACTCATCCCAGCAGCAATCAGTACCACATACCACAGTGCCGGGCCTGGTGGCTCACGCCTGTCATCCCAGCACTCGGGAAGCAGAGGCAGGAGGATTACTGTGATGTGAGTTTGAGGCTGAGCTCAGGGTCAGCCTGAACTACAAAGTGAGACTGTCTCAAAAAACCTAAAAAAAAAAAAAAAAAAATTACCCTAACTTACCATGTGACAAAACTACTTCCTTTTTCTAGCTGACTTACATTTATAGAGCTAGATCCAGTTGTTCCAATATTGTTCATTTCTTAGGGTCCATCTTTTTCCCCATTGACTTAGGACAGCTCTCTGATTGTATCCTGAATTTTTATGTTCAGTTGGGCCGATTCCTGAAATGACCTCTTCTGTTCCACTGGTCTGTTTGTCCATGTGCCTGTACTACACTTTCAGAGCCACAGGCCCTATGCTGCAATACGTGGGAGAAGTCTTCCTCTTCCAAGTACATTTTAAGGCATTCCTTGGGCTAGTTGCTCCATTGCTTTTCCAAACTAATCTATCACAATATGTCCAGCTCCAGAAAAACAGGACAAAACAAACAAAAAACAACTGATGGTATTTTGAAGGATAGCAAAAAAATACTTCAACCAGGAAAAGTTTTACACTTTGAACTACTGAGATTTGCTTAATGTTACATATCTAACCAAGTTTTTCTCTTGATTAAATTTTGATAATTTTTTTGGTAATTTGTCCCTTCCGTCTGAGTTTTCAAATATAATAGTTAAAGCTGTTTACAGTGCTCTCGTTAATCTTTTAATATCTGCTGTATCTATAATTATTTCTTTCTTTGGCTATAAATACCTGTAGGGTTGATATCTGGACTGAAATTTTGTTCTTCTGGAGAGACTTTGCAGTTGCTTCTGCTGGTCAGTTGGGATTATTACTGACTGGGTCCACTGTAAATTAAATTCTCTCTTTAGTATTCTGGATCACATAATTAATTTAAATTTGGACAATAAACCCTAAAAGAACTTGTTAAAATATTTCTAAATGAAAGAAAACAAAACACTTTTCTCACACCAAGGGCAAGACCACAAAAGGGAAGTTTCTTTGCTGTTATTCCTACTGTGTGGTTTATTTCATACTGACCACCACACTGAGAGCTGCGTCTGCACTGGGGGCCTGCTTGTGGGAATCTCAGATGAAATGCCCTGCCTGGAGCAGGCCCTGCCTGACCTGTGGTACCCAGCCCAGTCATCAGGATCAGGATTTGCATACAACTGCAGGGTGAAAGACAGGTTCCATGTCATTTGCTCCTGAGATTCAGGCTTGCAAATCAGTTTTATATTGATAGGTTCTTTGATTTTTTACTCAACCATGCATTTACAAGTGTGTGTGTGTGTGTGTGTGTATGCACTCTAGAGGATCAATGACAAATCTAACCACCAAAAGTAGCAGGGTATAAAATTAGCATTCAGCCCTCAATACCTTCATCTAGGGAATAACAACTAGTCAGAAGGAACAACAGAAAAAAACCTCATTTACTAGCACCAAAGATCAAATACTTAAACTTAACCAGAAATGTACAAAACCTACACAAGGAAAATTTAAGGCATAAATATATTTGAACAAAAGGAAATACATCCCTCGTTTGTGGGTTTCTCTTTTGAGTCATTTATGGTAAATTAGACTTTTTCTTTTTAAAAATAACCCATTAGCCCAAGGTTTTAAATTATTTGCAACTGATCAAAATATGTCTTTTTCAGGACCTGGTAATCCTTACTTTATCTATTAGATAAAATGTATATTTTACTACAGATTTTTAAAAAAATCAACTTTTTTTTTGAGACAAGGTTTCACTTTGTATTTCATGCTGGCCCTGAACTCACAATGTAGGCAGGTGAGCCTCGAACTCACCACAGCAGTCCTCCTGCTTCTCCCTCCTGAGTGCTGGGATTACAGGCATGAGCGATCACGCCTGAAATTGTGGTATGCAGTTACCTGGGATCGAACTCAGGACCTTGCATTTGCCAAACAATGGAACCACTGAACTAAATCCTAGGCCCCCAAATCAACTTTTTTTTTTTTTTTTTTTTTTTTTAGGTTTTTTGAGACAGGGTCTCGCTTTGTGGTTCAGGCTGGCCCTGAGCTCAGCCTCAAACTCACATCACAATCCTCCTGCCTCTGCCTCCCGAGTGCTGGGATTACAGGCGTGAGCCACCATGCCCGGCACTGTGGTATGTAGTACTGGTTGCTGCTGGGTGTGGGTCTCCACACCCAGTATTGTTATGTGGTTACCAGGGAATCGAACCCGGGTCCTTGCGCTTGCAAGACAGGCGCCGGAACCACTGAGCTAACTCCCCGCCCCCCCCCCAAATCAACTCTTAATAAACCTATTTTCTCTTTTTTTTCTAAGTAATCAATCTTTTTTCTCCATTCACTTTTTTTTAAGTGGTACTGGGGATCAAACTCAGGGCCTTGCACTTGCAAGGCAGTCACAGAGCTACTGAGCTAAATCCCTGGCCCACTATTTGTCCACTTTTTAAAGATTAGTTTTGTTGTCCTTTTCCTCACAAAGTTACATGTTTAACATTTCTTTTTCCTAATTTTCAATATACAAATTTTAAGGCTATGAATTTTCCTCTGAGAATTGCTTTAAGACTCAAAGGTACAAAAATATTTTTAGGATGGGCTGGGGATTTAGCTCAGTGGTTGCTACACCTGCCTTACAAGTGCAAGGTCCTGGGTTTGATCCCCAGTAACCACATACAACAATCCTGGGCATGTTGGGAGGCTGAATTCAGGACGAGCCTGAACTACAAAGCAAGACTCTGTCTCAAAAAAAAAAAAATAAATAAAACAATGTATGTTTTATATTTCCTGTTCAACATGAGAACAGCTAAAGAGCTGGAAATGTTTCAGAATGCAGAAAGGCATTGTTTTCTGATCTTACTTGATTGCATTTTTATCAGTAAATGTCATCTGCATTGTTTCTCCTTTCTAGAATTATGGCTACTTTCTGAGTGCTCCAACATAGTCACAGTCAAGGGAATGTTTTATGGTCATTTGAAAATAATGTATGTAAGGCTGTATTTCCAGAAATCATTTCTATAGTTGCTGAAAACTAAGTATAGTCACCATTTTTAGGATAAAGTCTGATACATACCAAGATCAACTTAGATCTACTTTATCTTATTTAAATCTTCCCATGTTCTTTTATCTACTTGCTCTGTGATGAACTGATAGTTGCCTTAAAATCTCCCATTAATACTTTGCCTTCCTGTATCTTTATAGTTTATAATATATAAATGGTTGTTGTGTTATTTGTAGATACATATAACTATTTTACCTTCGTTAGGAGATTCGTCTTTTGGCATTACATAATATCTCATTTGCTTTTGTTTTTAGTTCAGCCTTGCCTGATACTGAGTTTACAATCTAACCTCTCATTTATTTTTCCTTGGTTTACCCTGATCAATATTTCTGAACCACTCTGATCTTATAACCTGGAATTAGTGTCTGCTCACCACTTTAATATTTTATTCATGTGACAGATATGTTTGATCTCAGTCTAACTTTAAAAATCTGTTGTTTTTGTACTTTGGTTATTTTAGGTACATGTATTTTTTTTCTTAAAAATTAAGTGTGAATTTCTCTTCTAGGGATTATTGCTATAATTTCATACAATTCCCTAAACTTTTTTTTTTTTTTTTAAGGTTTTTTGAGACAGGGTCTTGCTTTGTAGTTCAGGCTGGCCCTGAGCTCAGCCTCAAACTCACATCACAGCAATCCTCCTGCCTCTGCTTCCCGAGTGCTGGGGTTACAGGCGTGAGCCACCACGCCGGCACTGTGATATGTGGTACTAGTTGCTGCTGGGTTGAGTCTCCACACCCAGTATTGTATGTGGTTACCAGGGAATCGAACCCGGGCCCTTGCACTTGCAAGACAGGCGCCGGAACCACTGAGCTAACTCCCCGGCCCCATTTTCCCATTTTTATGTACAGAAGCTGCTAATTTAAAGTGATAAAAAGTCAAAAGAAGTTCTGAAAAAATGTTCGCCCAAAACACCGATTTCACTTCTATACAACTTGAGGAAATTCAGCAAACTTAATAGTGTAGTGTTAATGAGACCGTTACTTTATAGAATAGTTATTCTTCACCCCTAAAGGATTTCAACTGCTCTTCCCTTACCTCCTGTTCACCCTTCAGAATTGGCATGATTTTTTTACTCTGGTTCTTGCTCAATTTGAGTCAAAGTGTGCTCTTCTCACTACCCAAATGTCCTGATACTCTTAGCCTGAACTTACCAGTCCACATTTTAATGTCTTTCTTGACCCCTTCTCAGAAGACTATGTGCTTCAAAACAGCAGGAAACGAGGTGAAGTGGCACACACCTGTAATCCCAGCACTTGGGAGGCAGAAGTGTAAGGATTCTCATGAGTTCAAGGCCAGCCTGGGTTATATAGTGAGTTCTAAATCACGTAAGATACTTTGTCTCAAAATAAAAGGCAGGAATGTCTCTCCTGTCCTAGCAGGGCGAGTCATAAACCATGAACAATGCACATCTACCCTAAAGGAACATTTCTAAAAGTCAAGACTTAAGACAGCTATTTTGCTAGGAGTTGTCTTGTAATATATTAAAAAGCAGTACCAGTCTCAACAATTCAAACATATGTTCCTTGGCTGAGGAATCAGCTGTATCTTAGTACACAAAGAACACCTTTTAACTGCCATAGTTGTGAAAGATTTCGCTGACTTTTCTTTTATTCTGATCAGTTTCAAAAGCAAAGAATGTATTATTAGAAGATAATGTCACATAAATTGGCTACTTCTCTTCACAGATATAGGCAGGGGGAGGGGATGAGCCCGTTCGTTTGTTGGACAGAGAAAAGTCTACCAGGAGCAACAGGTGAAAGGATCTCACCAGACTTCTGGCCCCAGGCCGTTATTTCTTAGGTAGATGGCCTTCAATGCTTTATTTATACTGTGACAAGAGGCAGCAAAAGTACTGGTTATTATCAGTTATGCTATCATCAAACAGACTTAAGTCTGAATCTTGCAAGATGCTTGTTAGCAATATACCTTTGATGAGTTCAATAACTACCAGCATATTTCATTGTTTAACAACAGATAAAAGTACCTACCTCTGAGTTGTTAGGGAATAAATGAGATGCTGTTTACAGGAGACACATAATTACCTGGTAAATATTCACTATTATGCTGGGGATGATATTCCCATGGTTAGTGGTTTCAAAAGAGTCAAAGGGTGTACTGGAGTACCCTGGTCTAGAGCAGCCAGCTACCTTCTCCTCAGGTTTCTGAAGAAGATGCCCTTGGTGCTGGTACTCAGTGATCGCTTGTTGGGTGAGTCTCTTGGGGTTATGGCCCCACCAGATCTGCCTTCATTGGTGGTCCAGCTCCTGAAGGACTTTCCTGTTTGGGGAATTCTTCCATCCCAACAGAAGAAGTCGAACATTCTGGAACACTTCATGCTCACTTCCTAGCATGGGCCAGCTAGGACACGACTACTCATCAGATCCACTTATCCTAGACTGTGAATTAGAAACTAGTCATTTAAAGAAGTTAGGAATAGACAGGATCACTTGTGAGCGGAGGTCATCAGAACAGTGGAGGTCCAGCAGTACAGTGAGGGCAGTGAAACGGAATTTAAGTTCTACTTTATTAGCTGCAGGGCTCTAAGAACCCGCTCCACCAGTTTTCCGTAGGACCCAACATGGCACTCCAAACTGAAAAGGGGTAAGGAATTAGGCCTGTCTCACCACTAAACCCAAACCCTTATTACCAGTATAAAGTAAAGACAGAAGACAGCACTTGTAGAAGTGGGCTCAGGACACCTTGTCAGCCCAAGACCCTTGAAAGGAGAAAGCACAAGGGGCAAGTAACCTAACCCTGGCTTGTCTGAAAGCTGCTCCTCCCACTCGTACAGTGGGTGATCCATCCAGGATTCGAATCTGATAGAATTCCTCCTGCTGCAGTCAAGAGACTTCGAGGAGAAACAGCAGAAGCAAGAGAAGCAGCAGAG
The DNA here is from genome assembly GCA_004026965.1 of Petromus typicus. NCBI lineage: Eukaryota > Metazoa > Chordata > Mammalia > Rodentia > Petromuridae > Petromus > Petromus typicus. Next base: position 8,410 of record PVIR01012681.1, read on the forward strand.
ACTGAGTATGCCTTCCACAAGGTGGACAGTAATAAATCTAAGCATGTCAGTGAGTCTCTGTTGTAAGCTATAGCATTAAGGTAGCAATGGCAAAAGAACTCATTAGCACACAGGAAGCCTTAACTGTAATAACGGGTGAAACCAGTCAGACCTTTCAGCCGTGTTAAACCAGCAACCTGCCTGCCCACCCCTTGAAATACAAGGAGAAAACCACTCCTCTTTTGAAATCCTCCCATTTCTAGTGCTCTTGACAAAGGAAGTAATCAAAAACACCAATAACATAAAGAGTAAACTCAGGACTTACTTTTGGCAGCTAATAACTATTGAACCTAGCAAGAATAATTTTAATAACAGAGGGTAGTGGCTAGGTTGTAGCCTACTGTCCCTCAGCGCCTGCTGCTCTTTTCAAAACTAAAGTGTCCCCCTTGGTCTCTGTTCTGAAGGAACCTATCATTCAGCTGGGGAATTACAGTTTTTCTTAAAGCATACTAGGTGGTCCTAACGCACAGCCAGGGTTAAAGCCAGTTTCAGTGGACTGCAGAATTAATAGATTCCAGAGTGCAAGCAAAGGCTGATACTTTAGTGGTGCAGGGGTTCAAAAGGTTGAAGAAGTGTTATAGTGTGTAAAACTGCACATGACAGGGAGTGAGAGGCTGCAGCTAGTCTGAGCAAGGCATTGGTCAAGGGACAGCTGCACAGAAGCCATCCTTCCTGGGCAGGACAGAGGGGAGGTGTGGGGAGTCAGCAAAGCTCTGCAGGGGCTGCTGCCTCGTGGGAGAGGGTGGGGTTATCAGCTGAAGCTGAGGGAAGGTCGGGGTAGCACAGGTCTCTGATGGCCATTTGTGAAAGCTGCCACCACAGGGGACCTGACAGAGACACACACTGAGCAGTTAAATCGCTGCCGTGATTTGGGCATGCCCTCAGCGGACCTGATGGTTAAGACTTTTCTTGGTTTACAGGGAGGAGTGACGTGAGGATTTATCCAAAGTAAAATGGGCTGATTTTAACTTAAAGCTACCACAGCTATTTCTGATACTGTATTTTCATTTTAAATTACAAAACATTTTAGGGAGAAGTCTGTAAGAGAAGTAATTTTTAAAGAAATACTAAAAGGCTTCTTGATGATATCTAATAACTCTGGCTTTTGGCCAGTCTAGTAACTCTGATTTTTTAACTGGTCCTCAAAATGGGAGCAAAAACCTGTAAGGTACTTAAAGAAAAAACACTGCAGGAATTTATATGAGGGCTAAACAGCTTAATATAAGAATCTATGGGAACACTGCTGAAGAACATTGTGCATGCCCTTCAAAAACATGAACTCCTGAGAGAAAATAGGTGTGTGGGATTCAGCAACAAGCCAGAGCCTGGTCTAACTGCTAACGAAAAAAAGTCATGATTTCTTTTAAAAGTTTTAAAATTACTGGCACACGCCTGTAATCCTTGCACTTGGGAGGCTAAGGCAGAAGGATTACTTTGAGTTTGAGGCCAGCCTGGCTACATAATGAATTCAAGGCCATCCTGAATTATACAATGAGACCCTGTCTCAAAAAAAACAAAAACAGGATATAATATGCTGAAACACCTAATACCTGGGCCAGATAATAAAATTAGCACATTGCCATTGGTTCCTAACCCTACAGACTCAATTAGCTGAAATGTAAAATTTCAGCAAAGGCAATCGTAGGTAACTGGGACTGCACAAAACGGATTTTTGCATGCTCTAAAGTACTGAGATTAAGTCCTAGTACATCATAAAAAACAGGTATTTATTACACTTTTTACTCAAGATAGTTTTTTCTTCCAATTATTTGTTTCCATTTTGAGTCATACTTTAAAGAAATCATTATGATGCTTTGGCCTTGAAACTCAGACACAATAGACATATAATAAAATTGTGGGTGACAGTATCTTAAATAATGTTTTACCATCAGTTATGAACAAGAACCACCACTCAAAGACTAAAAATTCTTTGCTATATTTTTACACATTGTTAAAGTTATTTCCATCCATTTAAATAGGGACTTGTTTTCCTCCACATTGTCCTCTCTCAATATTTCCAATCTTTCAGGAACTTGGGGGGAAATGTGGAAGATAAAGACATTAACAATTTCTGGAAAGAATCAAACACAAAACATCTCTACTTACAGAGGAAAACAGAACAGCAATTCAGCACTTAGCTAAGATACCAGCACATTAAAAGCACTTCAACGTAACTGTGGCAAACTTGTGGTTCAAAAACTGCAATGTGCGAGTCTCCTGTGTGCTTTGTTAAAAGCCTGCTGGAGTTCATGCTGCTTCTGACTCAGGACGCTGCTTCTGACTCAGGACGGCTGGGCAGGGAAGGAGGCTGTTAGTCCAGGGACCACACTTTGAGAAGCCCTGCTCTGTCCAACTCCCCTTTCCCACTTCTCCCTCATCAGGATGGTAAACATCTTCAGGGTCTGCCCCATTCTTCAACACTGTACTTGAAAAAATTTACTTCCCACATCTGGCAATTTTGCTAAGTGACTATGTCCATTTGCAGGAAAATTTGTTCTTCTGGTCATAAATAATTTTGTTGGGCTTATAATGCGCACTCTTGAGAAATACTGCTGATCTTGTTTCTCTTCCATGTTGCTGTTTCCAGGCACTTGGACATTCATCTTCTTGTGATCTGAACTGAGGAGATGGCAGCTGTGAGCGCTTGTAGGAAGTGCCTGATGGTGAAACTTACCATTTTTCTCATCATTTTCCTTCTTTCCATTGCCGTTTTCTGATGGGTTGGAACAAGGCCTGATTGCTGCTAGCAGCAATAACTCTGCTGTGTCAACAGGGGCAAGAAAGGAGGAAATACTGACAAGTGCAATTGGCACCTCAAGCATTAGCAAAGGAAGCAGCTGTCCTGAACGGAACACTTCTCCCATCCCTCCTACTACCCACAAACATGGCACCTGTGGAAATTCAGTCTGCACTCAACTCAGCGGAGGTTTAGAAGACCTACAGGACACTGACTACAGTTCCTAATGCTGAGATTTTTGCACAGCCTTCTAGGGGGCAGAGTGGGACTGTGAGGGTCAAAACCACAGTAATGAAGTGAAAATTAAGCAAAATACTAAAATGAATCTCACACCCCCTGGAGACTAGGTGTAGAAGCCATCACACTAGCAAAGCCCGCACCAGCCAAGCTCTTCTGTCTCAACATTGCCCTAACTTCAATTCCAAGTGGCTTTTGGGATAACCTGGCACCATTAGAACTTCCCAGGCTGTGGAAGGAACATGTATGGTCTCTAATTCCAAAATGAAGACAAATTAGATTCATCTACTTGGGATTCCTATTTTAATTACTTGTCTTAGGTGCTGAGCTTTTCTCAAGGATGCCATCCATAGTGTAACTGTTTAAAAAGCTTCATTTCAGCTTCAAGCGTTGCCTTGTTTAAAGTCTATTTCATAGCCCAGCAATACAATGTTAGCTGCAATGTGTTGTCTAACTACAAGTGATTAATAAACAAGTCAAGACTACACATGGTCTATTTCCTAGCCACTTCCACTCAGTAAAAATCATGTTCTGCTCCTCCAAATCTGCAATAATATAAATAGCTAATTTTTTCTCATCAGTTCTTACCAAAAAGCAACGAGTTTTAATAAAATGAAGTGCTTTCTTTAAAATACTCCACCTGAAAACTAATCCCAAATTCTCTTATATTCATAAATAAAATTAACTTTGTATGAATGGTCCTCATCTCATGCACGCAATGTCTTGACTTTTGCCTATTGTGGAAAACTAGTAGGATTAAGACAATTTATGCAGTAAGCTAGGATAAATCAGAACTCAGAAATAAAAACTGTGGAACATCTTCAGTTAAACTTTTCAGCAGATCAAACAACTGAGTTCAATGATTAACATCAAATATGTCATGCTGTTTTTTCAGCAGATTATAAAACCTAATTCTGAAACTGTAGCTTGAAATGTACAGACTTTTGTTAAGTTTTAACATTATATACTGTGCCATATAAAAAGAAAATTCAAAATTTAAGATTTAAAATACACTAGATCCTAGGGTTAGCATTTGGAATTGATTAATACAAAAAAAAAAAAACCAACTGAGCAGAACAGACTAATATAATTCCTTATGCATGCACATTCAGCACCTTAAAATGAGGGGAGCAATTTACAACCCTGTGTCAGGAAGTATTTGTGTGCTTAATATTCTATTCTCTCAGGCAACTAATTTTCTTCTCATCTATTTCAGGTAGATGTTACATTCTTGGGTGATCCCTGTCAAAAGTACTGAAACTAAATAGAAAAGCACGCCCAAGAAAACGGTCAACAGTCATAGCAAACTCTTCTATCAACATGTCTCAGATGCTACTAATGAAAAAAAAAATCACGGAGTATTTAGCTCAAGGCAAAAGTTTGCAGTCTAGGATTTTAGTCAGGTTGGTCATGTGATTTTGGGCAAGTCACTCAACTCTTAAGATTATTTTCAACTTTGTAAAATGTCCTGACAACATGGAAATGTTTAAAATGTAAATAAGGCTACATATATAAATTATTTTAAGTTATGGGTTAAAAAAGGTGGAGGGGACAGGGTGGGGAAACAGGTTATGAAGAAGAGGTGCTGGATTTACCTCTGCATCTGAGGCCTTAACACACCGTGATCTCAGGACTAATCTCTACAAGCCACAGAGCTGGGCACAATAAAAAAAGATGAGTTGTGTCCATTTGTTCCTTAAGTCCAACCAAGTACGTTAGAAATATACGCCACAGACCATGGACAGGAGTAGGTGACACTGCACTTAACAGTAAAATGTACCTTCATCACCAAAACAAGTCAGTAGCGCTCTGGTATATCCCACATACATGACATTTTCTGTGCTTCTGTGGGTACAACCCATAGAGAAAAGAAGCGTAGCCTTGACAACCCAATGGTGCATTCACTTCTATGTGAGAACCAGGCCGGCATCAGCACTATCTCCCTCCATCCACAGTCTCCATTTCCCTCTCCTTCCACATTATTCCTTGTCATGGCCGACTTGTTCTTGATTTTACATAAAGTGCTATGTAAACTTAGCTTCCAATCCTGCACTCCAACCAGATTCGCACCCACCCACCTGCCCACTTCTTTCATAAAGCAAACCTAAAACTTCTACTGATAAGAATCATGATTTTTAAAGGGAACATGATAAAGTATCCACCATGAATTACATTCTGTGAGGGAGAGAGAGACCATGGCACTTTGGGGAAAGAAGGTATAGTCCTCTTAGCACCAACATCCAACAAAACATCTAGCTGAAGCGTGAGTGTTCTTCCGGGATGCACCTGGCAAACAGTGCCAAGTATTCAGAGTAAAAGCACTCAAGTCATACAAAAGAGCCAGCCCTTGTGCAGCCAGGCCCTCCAATGACAGACATGCTCAACAATACTGCTCAGAAAGTGTGGCTTTTCTCCAGCAGCTCCAGGCAGTCACTGATTCCTCATTTTGACAAAGCAGTGTCTGACTTCAGGCACTACTGTATATTTACCTCGACACGTAGTGGAGTTGTCATAAACACACCAAGTAACAAAGGCATGTCAGAAAGACAGTTTTCCTCCCCAAAGCATGGACCCAAGAAGCCATTATTACAATAGAGGATGAAGTTCTGCTGCAGGTTATTGACCTATATATAATACTAGCAATAAAGTCCCTCTTAGGACATGAAGGCTTACACTGTGACATGGAGTACTAAGACACAATCTGCTGATTAAGTTTACTGTACACCTAAACCAGCTGTGGCAAACCTATGGCACGCATGCCGCAGCAAGTTGTATCACTGAAAGCTCTAAAAGGGAAGCCATTTTCTTCATTATACTATCTGTGCATATAGAAGAGCTCACTTTCCGTAAAACAAATGCTGAAGATGAGGGAAAGTACAGGGAAGCTGCTGGTGACCCCATCAGACCATCCACAGAAAAACCAAAGAAGTTCCTATGGCCCGAGCTCCTGCTGTCTCTGTCAAGGCAAACTGAAAACTCACATGTCTCAATGGCACTTGGAGCAAATACAGATTGGCTCCCAGGGAGCCTCTTTTCCTGTAGTCACAATTCTATGCAGGAATCTGTTTGCACTGGCTACAAATCTGGGCCTTCCTCAAGTGACACCAAAGGCTGTATGCAAAAGGTATGCAAATACAGCTGCTTTTTAAGAAGACGCACCTGCAAAAATCAACAGCTTTATATAGAGCCGCAGGTGAGTGGTGGGACCACAATCATGTAAAACATATAGCATAGGATGACCTTTAGAAAAAGAAAACTGCCATCTCAGTACTTTACTAATTAAAAAGAAATAAAAAGGTTCCTGCAACATGACTTTCAGAGAGAGCTGGCTGCTGTGTGTGAAGAGATGTCGGTCCGGAGTCAGGGAGATGAAAGGCCTGGGAATTCTCCATTGAGATATGCAAGGCTGGGTAACACAGTCAGCTGCTGGGAGGGGAACTGAGCTCTCTAGCTGCATCCCGGGCTCTTCTCTTGTGGCATTTTAAAAAATGTCGCTGTGGTTGAGTCAGTGGCTTTGTCTGCTGCAGAGGTCCGCACCGACCACTCGGAATTTGGAGACTTTCGGCCGAGCGCTGCTGGTGCGGTTGGCTCCGCTGCATCCATGTGAACTGGTCACAACAATGAAAGGGAGGATGAAAGCATTCAAGGGGAGACAAAGCAGAATAAGGAATGAGGGTGAGAGACACTTGGAATAAAACACTGCAATCCTTACATTTCATGTCGGTTAACACAAGCACCTATGTAACATTTCTCTTTTTATCATTATGAAAAAATAAAGGCCAGATTTAAATAAGATAAAGAATCTCTCATCTAAGAAAATGGGCTTAACTGAACAAGTGGGTAAATTCAGTTGTACAAACTGATAACATAGTAAAAAGTACTATGTGCCAGGCACGATACTACTGAATATCAAACACTCAAGACCTGATTTTCTAATGCAAATCCTTTGGAGGAGATCTTATCATCTCCATTTTCTGGATCAGAGAACTGACTAGAGCGAGATCAGTCAACATTCCACAGATGCAGCCAAGCTGGTCAAGCAGCAAGAATCAAATTAGGATATAGGACTTCTCTACTTTTATTTTTGTGGGAGGTGGGTGGTACTGAAAATTGAACTCTGGCACTGTCCTGAGCTATTTCCCCAGCCCATTTTTATTTAGAGGCAGGGTTTTATTAAGTCACTAAGTTGCATAGGCTGAGCTTGAGCTGGTGATCCTCCTGCCTCAGCCCATAGTGCTGGGATTATAAGTGTGTGCCACTATGCTTGGTAATCTACCTTTTGATTACTATGAATAATCTGCTGCTATGAATATGGGAATATAAATGTATTTAAATTTCTGGTTTTATTCTTTGGAGTATGCACCTAGAAGTAGAATTGCTAGATCTCAGAGTAGTTTTATATATATATATATTTTTTTTTTTTTTTTTTTTTTTTTGAGGAGCTATCATATAGTTTTCTGTAATGGTGTATTGTTTTATATTCTCATAAGAAATGCACAAGGGCTCCTATCGCACCTTTCCTGACACCTGATGTTCTGTCTTTTGACACAGCCATCCTAACAAGTGTGAGATGGCCTAGAACATCTGCACTTGTTCTCTAAGAGAACAATACAATATTTTTCACAATACCATAGAGCACGATACAACTCAACTGCCCACAGAGGATATCTGATTGTAGTGTATGTGTGAAGCTAAGGCATACAATGGAGTACAGTATATACAGCAGATAAAATGAATGTTGGGCAGAACAAAACAAGTGGACCTCAGGAACCCAACTCAGTGAAACTTGTAACTTACATACAGTTTGAGTCTTTTACACAGGGTTCAGAAATACATAAAACTATAATACACTGTCTAGATATGTATGTCTGTTAAAACTACTAAAAAAAGAACAAAAGGGCCAGAGATTTAGCTCAATGGTTCTGGCATCTGCTTCACAAGTGCAAGGGCCCAGGTTCAATACCCAGTAACCTCAAACCACCGTGCTGGGCATGGTGGATCAAGCCTGTAATTCCAGCACTCGGGAGGCAGAGGCAGGAGGATTGCTGTGAGTTTGGGGCTGAGCTCAGAGCCAGCCTGAACTACAAAGTGCAACCCTGTCTCAAAAAATAAATAAATAAATAAACAAAACAAAAAACCAACAAAAAACGATAAGCAATAAAAACATCAGGTAACTATTCCTGCTGAGGAGAGTGGAATAGAAGTTTTAAAGTTAATGTGCTCTTTCTTAAAGTGGGTTACAAGTACACAGACATTAGCTCTGTCTTCTCCATCCTTGCGTATCTACCACAAAGAGTTTTATAAACATTTACTATTTACTACAACAGTAGAATAGTATCAAAAACAACTATTTCAGCTTTAAGATACTATTAATTTAAAGGTCAGAGGAGGCTTTCAGAATAGCCAAAATAACCCAGGCTCCAACAGAATCTCTGATCAACCCAATTCTCCTTTACTGAAGCCCTATGTTTACTTTTTGAAGGACTGGAATCTGCATGTCAGTGGCTCTGATCTATCACTCTAAGAAAATCATTTCTGGGAAATGACATTCGTTTTTTATCTGAGCTCTCAGGGTTTCTTATAGCTAGTCTCAAATTTTAGACAAAATAATCATTTTTTCTTTTCCAAGTACATTCTTGAAAAGTACATACACCTACTAGCGCATGTCAACAGGAAGTAGACTTGCTGGGAGTAGAATCCAAGGATGACACCCTTGGTACTCCCTAGGGAGCATGTCTGCACACTTACCCACTACGATCCAGGGTGTGGCACTGCACACAAGACACCTGTGTTTCATAAAGTTATGAGAAGAAAAATCCCTGTGACAGGATTTTTGCCTTTACTACCAGAACAAAAAGACAAGAAGACATGCCATTCCTTCCTGCTCTTCACCTCTCTGGCCTTATTAATATCTTTAAATTCAGTCAATTTCAACTAAAAACTTTCTCCCAGTGGGGGAGGGGGAAGGGAAAAGATTTGTGGCTGCATGCTTAAGAAAGAAGCTGAATTCATCACAGTGACAGGGGAGAGTGTTGGCAGAGATTTGAGCTATTTATTCTTTTAGGAAAATCCTATAAAGAATGACACAAGGAAGCCTCTATCTGCAGTCTTGTTCATCACACTGGTGAAGAGTCCGATAACAGATGTATGCAGTAGCGTGATTTAGTGCCAGGAGCTGGCCCCTGATGTGTATTAATACAGCAGCAAAGCGGGACGCACCTCTCTTCATCACTCATTTCTATAAAAGAGGTGGAATTCGAGATGGCCCGATGTTAGGCAGAGCAAGCCCATTTGTTCTACTGACTGATGGCGCAGGCTCAGGCTATGTCCTTCACCTCCATGGGGCACTCAGGTTGTGGGAAGAAAAAAGCAGAAATGCTCAGTGAAGCAGGGCCTAGTCAACAAGTGAGAAGAGAAGACTTGGGCTGAGTGGGGAAATATTTAATGTAAGTCAAATTTAATATTTTTATGCTTGGTGTTCCATTCTGGGAATGGTAAATGACAATGCAACATAATAAAAATTGTCTCTTCAAATTCTTACTCCTTGAATTTTTCTAGGTAACATACATAAATTTCATAAAATGCAAAACACTGCAACCTTCAGCATAAAAGAGCTAACCCCCTCCCCATGGATCTCTTTACATTTATATGGAATAAATAATTTAAACTCTTCCAAATGGGTCTTTTGTAACAAAGAAGTAAAAGCTAAATACAAAAGCTAGATTTTGGGAGTATGGGGGCTGAAAAAGATGGAAGAGAGATTCGCTTTAATGCTTCAAACCGCACAGACTGGATGAGAACCTGTGTTCTCATGCAGGTTCCCAGCCTGGAACCAATTGCACTGTACACAAAGATAGAACAGCTGCAGGGTTTAAAACGGCAGCTCCAGAGTCACAGAACTGGTCTGAGCTTGACCCTTTTCTGTGATTTATCAACATGCAGAGACAGAAAGTGACTTATGCTTCAGTTTTCTTATGTAACCATGAGAATAAAGACAGCACTTATCTTATAAAGCTGTTGCAAAAATTAAATGAAATAATGCATACAAAGTATTTAACTCAAGGCTTACCCATGCACTTAAACATTTCCAGTAACCCTTAGACCTGTGATTAAGATTATGTGGTATAAATCACCGAGCAGTCACCCAAAGAGAAGCTCCGGTTCCTGAAAATGCTGAAACTTAGTAAATAAAGGTAAAGGGATAGAGTTCCGTATTTGCCCAAGATTTTATTCTTCACTCAACTATCAACTGCTCTGACCTATACAATACACAGCACAGACTGAGAAACTCTTGCCCAAAATGCTGGGGACTCCAACTATTTCAGGCTTTGCATATTTTCATGCACATGTTAGGGATGGGACCCCAGTTTAAACACAAAATTGACTTATGTTTCATAAACACCATGCACCTAAAGGTCATTTTATACAAAATTTTTACTGTGCTTGTGTTTTAATCGCAACCCATCACGTGAAGTTAGGGGTAGAATTTTCAAACCTTTCAGATTTTGTAGTATTTCAGATTTTGAGTTTTCAGATTCAGTACACTCAAACAGTACTGTCTATGGGAAAAGAATCTACAGCGTACTCCACAGCCGACATTCTTGAGTATCCAAATCTTAAGGGTACAGCTAAATATATGCATGTAAACACACCCATGTAATCCCCACCTGCCTCATGAGACAGAGCATTCCCACTACCCCAGGTTTTGTGTGTCCTCATTAGATCACTACCTCATGCTAAAGACAACCATTAATTTAGCTTATACCAATTGGTAATTCATTTTTCACAGAAAAATAAAAGTTTTAATTTGAAAAAGTTTTGGGTTTTTTTTTTCATTTATTTACTTATTTATTTTGGTTTCTTGAGATAGAGTTTCTCTATGTAGATCAGGCTGGCCTTGAACTCACTATGTAGCCCAAGTGATCCCCCAGCCTCTTGAGTGTTGGGACTATAGGTGTACGCCACCACACTCAGCTGAAAAATTATTTCCAATCAGAAATTTCACAACCACTTTCCTATACATACAAGCACTGCCCTACACATAAAACCAATGGGAATGTACTGCATTGTACTCCAAGTGAAAAACCAAACAAGCCCCTGACTGCTGCCAACTGTATTTTCATTCCCATGAACTTAACTTCCTGTCTTGTGCCAGAACAAAAGCTCAGCTGACCCGAGGCTGAAGACAAAGGTTTCACTCTAGGAGGTCATATGACAGAGTAAAAATGCCTACCTTTCAGGATCAGAAAGAAATAGGCAAATTACTTCTCACTGTCTCAATTTTACTACGTAAAATGGGACTAAAATGACCTAACTTACTACAAGAGTATATAAGACACACAATTTAGCGACTCACACAACACCAGGTACTCAGTAAATGGCAGCTAATATAATCACCTGCATTGGGGCTGGACACAGATGCCGTGGCCACTGGCTTCCGTTTCCTTTTGATGTCACGTGAGCATGGGGCTCCCCAGTGTGTGTTTGCCTGTCTGTAGAAATGAGAAAAGATGGTTTCACACTTGTGCTATTCCGTTGTAAGGCACTCTGTTCAGTACAGATAAGACCTCTGACTCAGTACAGAGACTTACAAAATGGGTACCATCCTCTGCCACTCAGTTTTGACAAAAGATTATTCAGTATTAACCCCAAGTCACTCTTTACCTATTACCCTCTCTAAATGTTTTACCTGATCTCGGAGTAGCAGACATTTAAGGTTAACTTCAATAAATACACGTTTCATCACATGCTGATTGTTGTACAATTATTTTTCATGAAAACTATAACTGCAATTGTTCTAAACTCACTAATGAAATACCTACTCCCAAGTGATAATATATTGAAAAGTTTAATGCTGCATGAACAGATGTATTTGCACAGAATTTTAATAGGCAGTTTAACCCTTCTTCTACTGTGTATCTAGATTTTATCTACCTCACAAGTCAAATAAATTTGGCTTTTGTGACTTAAAAATACAAATTGTGGGGGCCAGGGATCTAGTTCAATGGGTCCGGTGTCTGCCTGGCAAGTGCAAGGTCACAAGTTCAATCCCCAGTAGCCATATACCACAGTGCCCAACATTGTGGCTCACACCTATAATCCCAGAACTCAGGAGGCAGAGGCAGGAGGATTGCTGTGAGTTTGAGGCTGGCTTGGGGCACATAGTGAGCTCAGGGTCAGCCTGAACTACAAAGCAAGACCCTGTCTCAAAAAAACAAAAAACAAAAACAAAAACAAACTGCCACCAGTGATTATTTGAATCTTTAACTTCAAATGTTAAAAATACATACAAGATCTTCTGACAATGGACTTAATACTGAAATAGTTGGTCTGCTATTTTAGTTCCCCACTTCTATCCCTCTCACAAAGGACAGACCCTGCCTCCAATTAAAGATCAAGCCAACAAAAAAGCTTTTCTTGGGCCCTGGGACCTTATCTGTCATGGATCACTCTTTAAGTGAAGTATAAAGTATCATCAAAAAATGTGGAAAACAACACTGTTGTGAATGTCTTAAAATCCTGAATCAATTCAAAATGTTCACCTCTCATGGTCATTTTGATTTGGGGAAGAGCCAGAAGTTACACGGTGCCAGACAGAGTGAATAAAGTGGAGGAGGACACGCTGCAGTGCTTTAATGAGCCTGCCTTTCTGTGAAGTGGCCCTCAGCGGTACGTTCACGTACGTTTGATCACAACTCACAAGATCCTCATGAAAGAAGACTTCCAGAACTGCGTGAGAAATGGCAAGAATAATAGGACAAAAGCGCTCAAAGTGACAGGGAATATCCTGAGAGAGACCAGTGGTCACGTGCCTTTTACTGTAAGAATTTGTTTTTTAATTTAATATACACTATATTTTTCAATTACCCTTAATACATGTTTCCTAAATGAGGTGTAATCTCTCTGAGATTAAGAATAGAAATCCTGAGAACAAGAATAATATTTACACCTTTTTCAGAATTTTCCAATCATCTACCAATCTTAGCACAAGGCCCAGAGCTGTTTTTCAGCAGGAATATGTTGACTGGAACTGACAAAAAAAGAAAAATTTTAAAATCAGATGGCTAAGCCAGGCCAAAACTACAAAACTATCTTCTTCATTAGAAGAGAGACAAATATAAAACACACAATTTCTATCTTTTCCAAAAACAAGGCACTTGAGTACACAGGGATCCAATCTCAAACTGCCCAGGTGACTGACCTAATTTAATCACAGCTAGCCACAAGTACTACAGAAAGGGTTAATGGCTTGTGTGGATTTTTTTCCTCTTTCTCCTAAACTCACTAAAGGAACCTCCAAAACTTTTCAGAGATGTGGTAATACTGGCGTTTTAAAACTAAACTATGCTGGGCCAGGGAGTTAGCTCAGTGGTTCCGGCGCCTGTCTTGCAAGCGCAAGGCCCCGGGTTCGATTCCCTGGTAACCACATAACAATACTGGGTGTGGAGACTCACACCCAGCAGCAACCAGTACCACATACCACAGTGCGGGGCGTGGTGGCTCACGCCTGTAATCCCAGCACTCGGGAGGCAGAGGCAGGAGGATTGCTGTGATGTGAGTTTGAGGCTGAGCTCACGGCCAGCCTGAACCACAAAGCGAGACCCTGTCTCAAAAAACCTAAAAAAAAAAAAAAAAAAAAAAAACTAAACTATACTACTAGACTGTCCAGAAAGGAGGATATGTGGGAAAGGGGACTGTGACTGAAGAGACACAGGAACTTGGCAGTTCTTTCTGGTGATGTTTACTATCTCCATCTAGATGCTGATAACTTGGCTTGACTTTATGAGGATTCATAAAGTGCATTTCTTTGTGTGTCTATTATCCTTCAATGAAAAATTTAAGTAAACAACACTGATTTTCAAAATTAATGTTTAAACATGCCGAGCTTTATGACACAGATGCAAAATGAGAAGTGGAAAGTACTCACAAGGGTACTAAAATATGAACTGCCTGAGTATCAACTTGGGCTGAGCCTTGTATTTATACTGCAGCCTTCACTTCCACAGCTTTGCATGTTTGAGTAAGGTCAGTAACACCATTAAGAGCCTGTATTGCCAACTTCTTTATGGATTTACTCACTAACTTTTATCTCAATCTTTTAAGGAATAACATTTTGAGTAAAAAACATTTAAGATATCAAAATTTTACATGCTAGTCATTTTCAACAGAAATGGGAGACTTTTTTAAATGCATGCTTATTTTACTAAAACAAAGCAAGGATTACTATCATTATGCACACAGCCCTCAAACTGTACCACACTCTTAGGGCCTTCTGGGGACTCAATGGCTCAGGTGGCTCCCACACTTCCCTGCTGCTCTATATGAAGGCTCTTCAGTCCCCACTCTTTCCCCGTACAATGACGATAAACACTTCAGGGTCAACCTTCCCTACACTAAGTGACCCTGACTGCGTGGCTTCCAGCCTGTGACCTCTCTCTGAATGGTCTACTTCTATTACACCAGTCCCAATGCTAACTGTTGCCTTGAACATGGAAAAATCTGTCAAATTTTGTAAGTCTCTCTAGCTATAATACAGAAAAAAAACTGCAAAATACTAAGAAAACTAAGTATTACAGCTGATAAAGAAGTATCCGATGTTTGTGTGTACTGCTTCCCTCTTACTCAGAAGTTTGTTCATTTATTTCGTTGCTCACAGCTGCTCTGTGGCAAGCACTGTCCTAGACACTGAGGGTAGAGAAACAAGCGAACAGACAATCTCGGCCTTGACAATCTTCTGAGTTCATCTGTAGCGCCCAGCTTTTCTGGTTACAAAATACAAATAATGGAGAAGCTAAATCAGCAGTGAAGAGAAGGCATGTTCATGTCATTCTGTGGAAAACACTTCTCAGACCGGATTGGAGGAGTGCTTCATAGGAGGCAGAGTCCTTTCAGGCTAAATACATGAGGGACATTTTTCTGTGTCTATGCCACACTTAGTATTTGGGGAGGGGTGAGAAACTGTAATCAAAGGACAGTAAGACATTTTTCCTCTTTCTTAGTTTTAGTGAATACTAGTACTGGCAGAGTTTATAGCTTGGGAAAAATGTTTTTCAGTATGAGCAATCTACCTTGGGAAGAACCTTAGAAGACAAAGAAGGACCTAGCACAAGCCTGGGGGAAGTAGGAAGGAGGCTGGGGTGCTTGGGGCGGGGGAGGGAGGATCAGAAATGGAATGAGTTGTGCTGCAGAGTACACTGAGAACAAGAGGACGAGTTTGATCTGAGAGTAAAGAGCAATGTGTGCGGTTGGAAGGGCCCCGGGGGTTATTCTGGAGAAATTCGGTACATGGGTGGCGACTGCTGCAGCCTCCACTTCTGTCCAAGGGACAATTCCAGTTTTTTGTTTAGCCCCAAATAATCCCATTTCATCATAGCATACATAAAAATTAAGGGAGGGGGAGAAAAACAGAGGCTGACTTTCTCTCCACTTGTCACTTAGGGGCATTCAACCTCTAGGCTCCCTTTTTTTTCATGTGTTACTTATTTAACCTGTGTTATTTTACTTTGGCAACCTCAGTACCTACTCTCAAAACATGGAAGTGAAGGTGACAAAGGACAGAGAAAGAGTCAAGCCTTCTCTAACACAGGGCCTGCAGTGCTCCCTGCAATGGAAAAAGGAGGAGATTTAACGAAAACGCTCTTGCAAGAGCAGCAGACAGTTGTTCCGGCTGCAAACCACGTACCTTTCAAGAGTCTTACCCAGAGAACAGAAGGGGCTAAGGAGAAGCTAAGGCTACTACCAAATCAAAACTTCACTCAGGGCCGGGGATTTAGCTCAGTGGTTCCGGCACCTGTCTTGCAAGCACAAGGACCCGGATTCGATCTCCTGGTTAACCACATACTATACTGGGCGGGCAGACTCACGCCCAGCAGCAACCAGTACCACATACCACAGTGCCAGGCGTGGTGGCCCATGCCTGTAATCCCAGCACTCGGCAGGCAGAGGCAGGAGGACTGCTGTGATGTGAGTTTGAGGCTGAGCTCAGGGCCAGCCTGAACTACAAAAGCGAGACCCTGTCTCAAAAAAAATCACAAAAAAACAAACAAAAAAACTTTCACTCTTCCCTAGAGTGCAAAGATTACCAGAATCAGAAAAGGAGCTTTTCAGAAAACGCCCAGGCCCACCAACACCCTGATTTAGTAGGCCAAGAGTGGAAGCAGAATCTGTAATATGTTTATGTTGGGATTTATCCCCAGAGAATTCTAAGTGCCTCTTATTGGAAATTAGTAAGTTAAAAAAGTCTACCAAATTCCCAAAGCCAAACCTCTTCAATAACATACATCTAAACACTGCGCCTAAAGAGTAATAGAATGACTACGTGAATATAAACTTAGGTAAAAATACTGTTCCACACTGGATAAGCAATTAACCTAAAGGAAAGACAGCTGCACTTGATCCATTTCATCTGACAGAGGCCTCGGCAAAGCCTGCAGTCCAGCTAGGAATAGCTTGGGGCGGGCGCTGCTTTGCTGGCACGAATGCCAGCATCAGCTATCCCCTTGGAAGGGTCATGTTCTCCCACTGCCTTCGCCAGAAAAGAGGGGATAGGAAGAGGGACTGGCATTAAAAGCAATACTCTTTTTAAAAAATTCTTATAGAAAAAGGCACTACATTCTTGCCATTAAGTGTGAAGGTAAGTGCTGAAGATTAATAATTAATTGAAAGAGTAGTTTTTATGATTAGTTGAAAGAGTATTTTTTACAATCTACATGTAAACACAGCATTTCTACTTTGTTTTTATTGCAGGGAACCGAAAGATCAGGTGAGCTGTTCAAACTGCAGCATTACTTAGGAAACTGGACAGACTACCATGTCCCTGGGGCAGGAATGTACTTTTAGGGGAAAGATTTCTTTGAGAAATATACGCATGAATAATAGAATCAATGTTGGCAAAACTAACTGAAATTATTGCTTTCAGTTTAGAACAAAGATGTTGAGGTCACTTTTTTTTTAAATTCAAATCTTTATTGGTATGTTATATATGAGAATTTGTAACAGTATATCAACAACTTCATTCTTGTTTTTTTCCATTCCCTTCCCTACCCAATCTACAACCTCTCACTCCCTATATATAGAAGCTTTGTTTTCTTATTTCTTATTACCATCACATTGAAAGTAGTCTTTATCCACTAAGGCGAGCTAAGGACAACCTCACCTTCAAGTCACTGATTTTTAAAAGCCACAGAAAGCTCACTTGTGGTATGAAATAAAATAAATTTTGATGTAAAAGAGGTATTTCTTTGCTATATTTTTTCTTTACCACGTACAAATAAGTAACATCAAGGGAAAAACTGATGTTTCCAAGAACCAAAGGTTATACATATTATATATTCCAATTATTCTCCTTAGTTACTAGTCTATTCACTTCAATTATTTTTAACAAAAATTTATGAACACTGTGCTCGATGTGGAGAAGGTGGATACAAGATAGCTGAGCCAAGATCCTAGGAGCTCATGACGTTGTGGTAAGAAGGCCTATTTGTAAACTGAGAGCTAATAACGAGACAATGAACTGTAATTAAAGAACAAATCAAGTATAAAGGTAAAAGAAAGAGAAAGAGGACAAAATATAGGGAAGCAGAGAGACCCCCTCACTCATGCAGTTCTATTTTCTGTATTACCTGACATTAAACACCCAGTAGGAAAAAGGCTTTCAGAGATTTGCACATGGGGAAAGACCACTGCCTATGACACCAGGAGCAGCTAGGGAGGAAAAAGCACTTCATGATTAGCATAGAGAAGAGAGGTGGCTTAGCCAGCAGAAGGAGATCCTCACAATTCCTCTAATGGCATTCACTCAGATCTAACCCTCAGCAGTCTGTGACAAACGCTCACCAGGACCTGAAAATCCTCCTTAATCTACTTCCCTCTGCCAGGCCAAGGTAGGGCATCATGAAGCAGTTTGATGCCACCCACAGAAGCAAAAGTATTTCCCATCAGTTGGAAAGAGGGATATGTTACAAGGGAAAAAGAAAGGGAATATGCTTTTATCATTCCATGTAGCCAGTAAGGTGCCAGCCAGCTGAAAGCTGCTGTAAATGAAACTCTCCAAAATTGGACAAAAGCTCAAGGACTGTTCAGTATGAAACGGGAGGTTCCTGCAGGAGTGGACAGCCTTATAGACAACATTATAGCAAGCACATATCCTCATACAGGCTGACACTAAGGCGCTAAAGGGGTGAGCAAGAGCCATTGTGCATTGTAATACAGCATCCCCAGCAGAGAGAGGACTAACAAAAGGTTCCTTTCCCCAAGCCCTGGGGTAAAACCCGAGGCTGTTTATTATGGCTCCAAAGGTCAAAATTAATAGCATGAATTGAGTCTTCTTCTTGCTCTTTGAAACTCCTTGTCAAATGGTGCAGCCAGCTGGGCACATAACTCTGATATGCAGATCATAACGCTGTGAACAGATAAAATGAATTACAATGAGCTAGGCCTACCTCACTTCAACTCTCTAATGGGCAGGAAGGTCTCTCTCTTTTTCACCCAAACACTGTCCAAATGCATCCCTCTTAAAATCTTTTTGAGGCCATGTAAGGACCTAAGAATTAATCTTGCAGATTATCAGCACATAACTCTCAAAGCCAATTCAGAAATTCTTAAACTGGAAATATTTCCTAAAGAAGTAACTATATAAGAAAAATAATATTAGCTAACGGGATGTTAAATATTTACATATATTACTTCATTCTGATCCCCACTAGTCCAATAAGAAAAGTTCTAGTATTTCCACTTCAAACATGAAGAAACTGAGGAATAGTGAGGTCAGGTCATTTGCCCAGGAAAAGGTGATTCCTACCTGGGTCTGTCTC
Organism: Petromus typicus; assembly: GCA_004026965.1. Lineage (NCBI taxonomy): Eukaryota > Metazoa > Chordata > Mammalia > Rodentia > Petromuridae > Petromus > Petromus typicus. Next base: position 27,235 of record PVIR01012681.1, read on the forward strand.
ATATTAATAGCCAGGCTATTAGTCTCATATTGCCTCTGCAATATCTTGTGGAAAATGGAGAAGAGAGAAGCTGTGAGATTTCTCATTTAAAAATATGTATAATATTGCAGATGAGACTGATTTCTGCTATCCTTATTGAACAGAAAATAAAGTTTTTCTAATGAAAATCAGGGTATTTATAAAGGAACTAACTGATTTGAAAAGAAGGTATCAAACATGCACTTTGCTGTTTCACAACTTAAGGATAAGAAAGAATAAATAGAAGTGGTGGGTATACCACCAAATTACCACCCACAGCAGAGGAAAGGTCGTGGAAGATGTAGTAACTGTTAAATACTAGCTATAGTTACCTACAGGTAATGACAGAAGAAAAGCTATCCTTCACAGTCAGTCAGTCTCTCAGACCAGGAAAAGCTGCATACGGCTCTAGTCTCATTACAAATCTGTGACCGTGTGCTTCACAACAGTACCACTACCTCTATCAGAACACCAATCACACCATCTGCTGTCTGAGCAGCAGCAATTCTTAACTACTGCTACTTCAAGAGCAAATTCCAATGCTAGCAACCCAAACAACATAACAATTGCTTTTCATCCAAACAACCAAGGTATGTGTTCACTCACCTGTCTACATATCTGCCTCACAAACCTCTGCCCTTCCACATTTATCAATAACTATATGCTGGGCATTGTGCTATACATTAACTCTTCTTCACGTACTGTAGCTTTTCCAGAGCCCTGAGAAGTCCAGAGGTCTGCCTGCCATGAGAACCATGCTCAGAAGAACAAAGCATAGCGCTCATGGCAATTATGAAGCAGGCATCCCTGTTAAGCAAATTACAAGGTACCAGTCATAAAACCACATGGAGTTAGGGCAACAGTTCCTAACCTTGACTGCATATTAGTCACCTGAGGTGCTTTAAAATAATGCCAAAGCCTAGGCCTCATCCCAGACCAATTAAATCAGAATCTCTATAGGTGGGGCCAGCAAGGATATATTTCTTTAAAGCTATTCACGTAATTCCAAAGGGAAGCCAGGGTCAAACAGCACCAAACCTTAAGTATTTCTATTGTGGTGTGTCTGTTTCTTTCTTTTTGTTTTTCTTTTGTGGTACTGGAGATTGAACTCACGACCTTATGCTTGGCAAACAGACAGCGGCTCCACTGAGCTAAATCTCCAACCCCCTAGAGTGGTCTGTCTAAAAAATTTCTTACACTACAAATCTATTAAATGGTGTGAAGACCACAAAACTCATCCTCCCATCTCCTGCCATCTGAGCTGTCTTAAAATAATACATCAATACAGTATCATCTTAAAATTGCAGTCCCATTTTTATTTGTTTATAGCAATGAAATACTAAACAAGAGAGCACCCTGAGGCCACTCACTGCCCCTCAGTGGCCCCTTGGGCCTATCTCAAAATGAAGCTGTATATGGCTCTTTGAGGTGGCCTCGTGCCCATGCAGAATTTGGGTGTCTGGCAAAATGCAACTGGCAGTGTCCAGGCGAGTAGCAGCACCAGCTCAGTGCCCTGATGGGAGGGAACCTTCCTAGTTCAGGCGTGATTATCAGTCTTTGTGCTCTTAAAGGAGAGTAATTATAGGCATGTGAAAAAAGGAAAGCACTCCCCGAGGAACTCTTCCTCACATGCTCCCCAAGAGGCACGAGGGCCATTAAAAATTCCATGATGAAGAGGAAAAACAGCCTGGGAACAGCCAGGAGGCAATACAGCAAATTAATACACCAGCCCTCCTCAGGGAATGCTGTGATAAAACAGGAAACACTTCTCTTTTTGCAAAATAAAATTATACCACTAATGATAACATAGTCACCACACACACACACAAATCGTTCTAATGATGGGTGTAAAATTCCCAATGCTGCCTAGATACTTTGAAAGAAATCTTTTCCTACTACAAATAAAATGGGACAAGAAAAAGATAAAATTTCCATTCAAAACACTTCCTAATACAGTCATCGGCTGCTCCTTTCTATTCTCTCCTTGGTGCCGGGCCTTTGTTAAGCAGTCCATCTGCACAGAAACCACTAGCCCCGTCCATGTCTGATTCTGCTAGTCCCCCATGCTGGAGTTAGACTGCTCCTTCTCCATGACCCTGTGCTGGGCAGGGGCCCTTCTATTCCCAAGTAGTAAAAGGTAGTTTGAAAGCTCAGAAATCTATCATTTACATTTTCTAAAACCTTCAGAGGTCACTTAAGACTGGTTATTTCCCACAGGATAGTGGTGCCAAACTTTACTGACTCTGTACACACTGGTGAGTAAAAAAACTTGAGGAAATAGTTATCATATATGTAATACACATATAAATATGTACTGCTAAATATATATATACAGATGATTTAAAATACAGAACGATTTCAAGGATAAGATAATAAATAAGTGTTAAGCTTACAGTAATTTCCTTCTACTTCAAAGATCCTTCATGTGCACAACATCCCAGTATCCACTACCCTGGGAATGCTGTCAAGAAGTAAGGACAAAGATGAACCATAACTGCCCACATTTTCTCTCCTCTGCTTTTACCAATGGAAGCAACAACCTTATTTCTTTGTAGCAGAGAACACCAGAAGTTCAGCTGAGACTTCCTAAGGTTTCCAAGTTCAGCCATGAGCATTGCCAGGTAACAGGGTGATGAGAATGATGGAGGTGATGAAGTATACAAAAACAAAGAAGCTCCCTCCCAGGCCAGTATGTGATGGGGTTTTAATCAAGAAAGGCAGTGACACTGACCTCAGCACAGCATAGGTCCAGTAGTACAGGTAGAGAGAAGGGCAAGCAGTTCACCTTGAGCACAAGTGTGACATGGTGCTACATACACTGTCTTCGCTGCTTTGCTTGGTATCAACCTAGAAAGTTAGAGGACTGCTCTCTTGTGGACAGAGATCTTGTGTGTGTTACTTTGAGCACAGCACCCTAAGAAAACCTCCCCTGGATCTCTGAGTTAAGAGTCCCTTCTCTGTGCTTCAAATGGCTGTTTCTAAACCTCATTTTCCTCACAAGAGTATCAACAAAAGGCCTGGCACACAGTAGAAAGTCAGCAAATGAAATAATGGGTGAATCAACAGCATTCTCCTGAAGAAAGGATTATGATGATAGCTGCTATGATGCCACAATTTTCCACATGTTTAGTGACACCATTTATGATGACCTCTTCTTTTAGAAGACTGTCTCAGGGCCAAGGATTTAGCTCAGTGGTTTGGGTGTCTGCCTAGGAAGCACAAGGTCTTCAGTTTGATCCCTGATACCACGTATCATAATGCCGGGCATGGTGGCTCACACCGGTAATCCCAACATTCAGGAGGCAGAAGCAAGAGGACTGTTGTTGAGTTCGAGGCTCGCCTGGGCTACACAGTGAGATCAGGGCCAGCCTGAACTACAAAGCGAGACCCTGTTTAAACAAAAACCAAAAACCTTTCTCTACTCAAACATTGCTTCACCTAGAGAAAGACCTAGCAGTGGTTATGGCCCAGAGTTCATAATTAGAGTCCACAGTGAAAATTCCAACTATATGAATAAAAAATAACTTCCTTGTGCAGCCTGTATTCCAAAACTTATTAATACATCTATTTAAGAACTTATTAGGAAGAAATTCATCAAAACCTTGTAAAGAAAGTATACCAGCAGAAATACAAGTTCTACAGTCCAGCTTTATTAGCTGTCCTTTTGTACACAATGACCCTAGGAAATGCTACCTTTGGAACTGTATTTATTTCTCCTGTCAGCTAAATCAAGAAGATTTATACTGAGAGGAATGGGGTTCATTCACTGGATGCCGAACACGTGCCAGGCACAGCGTTGAGGGTCTGTCAAGGAACAAACAAGGTTTCTATGACAGACTGTGATAAGGGCTCTAAAGGACATGGGGAATAAGCACAGAGTGAAGGAGGTGGCCACTTTCCACAGGATAGCCTGAAAGGTCCTTTCTGAGGAAGTGACACTTGAGCTGAGACAAGCCAAAGTTTGAGGAGGTTCCCTACAAAGGGAATGAGTGAAGGCCAAGGCAAGAATGGGCTGCTATTTCTGAAGAACAATCTGGAGCTCCCTGGTACAGTCAGATCTCTTTCCTCAGGCAGGAAGAATGACTGAAAGGAGGCTAGACATGTGGATAGAAATCAGATTACACAAGGGTTTGCAGGTCATGGCAAGGAACATTAATAATGTTCTTTGAAGATGGGGCTTTTATCAGCAGAAATGATATGAAATATGAGCCCAAAGACTTAGGACACAGTGGAGACTTAATCACATGCTAGCCATGTGACCTCAGGAAAAGAGCCTCAGCACACTTGGCCTCTTTCTTCATCTGAATAGCATCTATTTGCCACTGTCTGAAGGTTGGCATAAGGATCAAATTGGATCGTACACACAAGCATACTTTATAATCTGACGTGTTATGGAAGTGAAGATGGAAAGAGATAACCCCCAGAAGACAATACCTGGCAGAGCAGTGTGCCGGTGAACATCTTCGGTGAGAAGCATCAGCAAGAACATCCAGGGAGTAAAGGGGAGACAAGGGATTCAACTGAGGAGATAAATAAGGTTATTTTACTAAGGAGTGAATGAAGCAGACTTGGTCTCTACAGGTAGACTATTACTCGTTTTTCTTCTCTGTCCAACTCTGTCATACTGACAGATACCACACAACACAATTATGTACATTTAACAGTGTGCCCATGACCGTGGCACACTCATACCTCAAAAAAATACTATCACTTGTTAAAGCAACAATTTTTCAAAAGCTTTTAACATGCAATACTCACTTAAATGGCAGAAGACAGTACTACTTCCCCATAAACATAATGGGAACTCGTGCCTAACAATCATAACTATGTATCAGCCCTTTGGCCCAAGAAGACTAGCATAAAATTACCTCTTTATTCCCATATATTGCAAATATTTCAAAGAATAACAAGTTAAAAATAAAAGAATAACAGACTAGCAACTCTAGCGCATAGTATAGTGACAAAACATGACTACAATTATAATACATAACTTTTAATCAAGTCTATTACTTAGTTGCCCTGTTTGAAAACAGGTTCTAGCTTTAGTATTCTCATCTGCAGAATATATGTATCACTACCTGTCTTACCTATATTACAGCGGTATTCTGAAGACCAACTGAAATACTGCTTTCAGGTTGTAAAGTAATCTCAGTTTCTTATCTGTAAAATATCCACTGATCTCAAAAGGTAGTTTTGAGGGGCTGAGAGTATAACCTGGTGGTACAGCATGTACTTAGCTTGCATGAAACCTCAGGTTCAATCCCCAGCATCAAAACACACACCAAAAAAGTGGGCAGCAAGGATCAAATGGGAAACTACATATAAAAGAACCTCACTTTAAGCCTACTAGCTTTCTTTGGATTTTACCTACAATAATCCTTCCCTGAAAGTCTCCAGACCCACTTCTCCTAGCCATAATTCTGGGTGAATATTTTCAATTTGATGGACTTCCAGCTCCTTGTGGGTACACAGAAAATCTGGACTAGACAATGGGCATGGGTCCCCTTCTGCTGTTGGACATGACCAGTACTCTGGCTTACGAGTGCCCAACTGCAGTCTCTCACTTGCACTTTCATAACTTTTTCTTTACCTGCCTACCAACTGCACTACTGCTTACCTAGCATCTGTCTTTATAGCAATTAATTTTACCCAGTCTTGCCCTACATGTTTCCATGAAATAATAAGCCTGATATAACATTTTAATAATGTACATTATAATACAAAATTTTAAATTAAAATAGTGTCGATATGTCACCTAAAATATTCTCATAAATATACATGTTATTATGTCTTCACTGTTACATTTCATTCTGAAACAGTGAAATTTCCAGCCTAAACTGTATCAACTTAGTAGTTATTAAATATACAAGAGGCTTGGGAGTCTTTACATATCAGTCTTCATCAATTTTACAACTCACTGCAAAGATAAAGCAATCCTTGTACCCTCCCAAATCAAAAAGCTTCCAACACATACAAACATCACAATAGCCACCATGAGTAACATTTAAGTTGTGAAACTTACACAAAGGCCCATCCACTCCAAGGGCCCCTCAGGTGGAGCTGGGGAAAAACACTAAGAGGACAAAGCTCCTAGGCCCTGAGCCACTTCGTGCAAAGCAGCTCCACGTTCTCCCAGTCTAACGGTGATGTGTCAGCTTAGAACTTCACAGCATGGGGTTTTGACGCTGAACTCATTCTGAATTCTTACAGCGAAGTTTGAAAGTAAGATAAAAACAAGATTTTCCTGAAGTGTGTGTTATGAGAAATTTATGATGACAACTGCACTGAAAAGGGGGAAGTGACTACAATCCTCAGGAGTGAGAGTATAACGTATTCCTGGAATAGTCCTCCTAGAAAACCAAATAACAAAGAGGAGGCAGCCTTACCTCATGTGCACACGAAGAAATGTGAGGAAAATCAGATGGCAACGCTTTATTCTTTCTAAAGAAAAGGAAATCAAATGATAAAATAAAGATGGCAAAAGTGATCTTACCTGATTTCGTTCTCTTTTCCCAGCTGATGTTAACCAGAAACTAATGAAAGGGACAGAAAACAGAAAGGAAAGTAGTAAAAGAAACAACAGAAAAATAACAAAAGAGAGAAAAGAAAAAAAGTAGAATAATCAAGACAAAGAAATAGGAAAGATGGAGTTGTAGGAGAAAAAGAGAAAAAGATATTAACTATGTGTATACTTTTTTGCTGAAAGTAACTCTTGAAAGGATATAAAGTTTCATACTTTCATAAAGTACAAACTTAACTGGACAGACAAGAATAAACCGAAGATTACAGGTGTTACAGGAGGATTCCAACGCTATCAGAGTATCAAATCCATGTACATCTTCCTGTTTTGCAGACTAAAACTCAGACCAGATTGGGTATACACAAAATTCTAATTAGGTCTTGGCCACAGAGGGTACAGACAAGATGCAGGACAGAGCCAACCATGAGGGGTCAAGGCTATCATGAGAAAGGGAAGAGTGATTATGCTGTAGCGACACGCAAGCTTTCCATTAGACTCACCCCAGAAATGAGGACAAAAAGGAAGACAATAGAGGAAAATAGGAGCTACCACCAATTATGAACCCCCCCAAAAAAGAAAAAAGTTTTAAGAGACAGAAAAATGATTTTAAAATATAAAGCCTTATTGGCAGCTAATGTAACTCTTAGAAATACAAAAGACAAAATAAAAACAAAAAACAAGAAGCAAATCATTGCCATGGTTTTAGAAGGTTAGCCACCTTGACTGGTACAAGGTACAAATCTTTAAGATCTCTTCTTTTAGCTCTGACACAGATTTGTAAGTTGCTTTATAAGCCCCCTGCCCCCGCTTTCATTCCCCAAGGAAAAGGCCAGAACAATCAAAAACACTTAAGCACTTACTCTTTCTGCCGAGGGTCACTGATGAGATGGCTTATCCTCTCAGTACCCAGAGTACTTATACTGGTCTCCTAGAAACACAAGGTAGACAAGAATATCATCAACCACAGAGGTGACACTGTCACCCAGTTCACATGTTCCCATAACGGTACCAGTCCAAAATAATCTCAAATGTGTATGTCAAATGTCAATCTTGGACTCCAATAGCAACCGTAGTTCTTTGTGGGAATCTACCTTAAAGGTATTGCATGCTATTCTCCTAACATTCCTAAGGATCCAAAAAAAAGTCATTTTAAATATTTTTTACATACTACTTTTGAAATTTATTTATTTTTCTTGTGGTACTGGGAACTCAATGCAGGACCTTCACACTGAGTTTATACCCTCTGAGCTTTTTATTTTTTATGTTAAGATAGGGTCTTATTAAGGTGCCCAGGGTCTCACTAAGGCTGGCCTCAAACTTACAATCCTCCTGCTTCAGCCTCCCAGAGTGCTGAGATTACAGACATGCCAACACACTTGGCTTAAATTTATTTTTAATTGATACACACACAAAAAAAAGTTATACATGTCAGTGGGATACAATGTGATGTTTCAATACATGGGTGCATCCTATACTATACTGTTCAATAAGGTTGCATCTACTCAAATATTTATATATATATTACACACACATATATAATATTTGTATATATCAAATGTATCATGTATGCTACATTTCAATACAATAGTATCTTTTGAATTGTAACTATAATTAAATATTTCCTGAAACTAAGTATAATATTATAATTCCTATATTATGACAGGAGTAGAAACACTTTTTCAGCAAGTTAAATAGCAGCTAATTTTCTTTGAGGAGGGTACTAGATTGCTCTATCACTGAGTTGCATCCCTAACCCATTTTCATTTATTTTGAGACAGTCTCACCTCACTGCCTATATAAGACTCAAGCTTGTGATTTTCCTGCCTCAGCCTCCATCATTGCTGGAATTATGGATATGTACCACTATAGCTGACAATGGCAGTCAATTTTTATCAATGCTGCAGGCCAAGCTCCATCAGCTGTGTAACCGTGACTGCAGAGGTCCTTACTATGGGACACTGAGTCCTCACTAGTAAAACCAAAGTATATGGTGACCAAATGTCTACATGGTGGTTAACAAAAATTGTCACCCTGTATGCTGTCCCTTAAACATCACCTCAAAGTAAAACAGAAGTTTGTATAAACTGATTTGTAAATTCAGAGCACTCAAGATTGTGATGTTAAAGCCTACTCATAGCACCATATGCAATTCAGAAACTAATCATCTCCAAAAAATTGGAAAGTGGCAGAAGGCACTCACCCTTCATTTAACTTGAGTACATTAATAATGAATATCTATTACAGCATCTGAGAAAGCACACCAACCCACATATGAATAAGAGTCACAATACGAGCAAGTGTTAAGACGAGAGAACATAAGTCACCGGCATGAATGTCAAGAACGTCAAGCCTGCTACTTACACACATTTGTTTCCAAGCAAATGTTATTATCTGTATTCAACTGTGTACGGATTAGCCTAAACATTAGCGTACACATTTTAGCAGAACTGCTGGCTATAGAAAAATTAATTTGAGGTCAGATTCTGGACAGGAATGGAGGTAAAGGAAAAGGTTTCACAAATTGCATTCTTCATATTCCTCATCCCTTATGGCTATGCCTCCTGATTACAGATGCAGAATGGTAGGGGCCAAGTGAACGGATGGATGAAAAATGAGCCATTTGTTACAGCAAAAAAATTATTAACTTAAAATGCCGTAATGTTTAAATTTACAGTTTATTACTGTGTAAATTACAAGCAGTACTTTGTGTAATTAGCAGCTCACTGGCAGGGAGCTGTGAATGAAACTCATTATTTATGATTACAATTTAGAAAAAGAGAAGAGAAATGGGGAGGGAGAAACGGGGGGCAGAGCAGTGACCTCTGCTAGAAATGACAAATATCCCTTTAAGGTGATGAAGATGAATTAAACAAGTAAATATTATCCTACTCAGGTGAAGTCATTAAAGGCCCAGCCAACAGGCCCTTGCCTCTTTCCCACACAAGCTCGAGGGAGCCTTCACACTGAACTTACTCCACTGAAATGGAAACATTATTAGCCCAGCCTAACCAATAGAGTGAAAAAATAAAAACACCTCTCCAGGTGCTAGTCCCAAACTCCTACCTCCCTCAACCGGTCCACTCCCACTTGCCAGCTGTCCTAAGAGTTAATGCTCAGAAAGGAACAGCAAAAGCAGTACCAAATGTCTACATCTGGTAGACTATCCAGAAACCAAGCAATCCAAAAGGAATAAGGTGTTACTCTTCCAATAATCAAATATCTTTCTACTTAAGAGACTGGAATTAGAATTAAAGACAAGAAACAAGAATCTGTGTTTGTGTGGAAATAAGCAGCCTCACTTCTCAGCACACTCAAACTTCAGAAAACAGTCCCCATGTGGGATTCAAAAAGCAACAGTCCTCCAAGGGAAGACAGACTGTGGCTGATTATTGTCTACACTGCATGGCACAGTGTCTGCCATGCAATTTACATGCTTGCTGAGTGAACAAACGATATTCCCAGATACCTCTTGGCTCATCACCATTTCCTCAGGCTAGGATGAGCCTCTGTCTTATGCTACTTTACCATTTCAAAGATAAGAGAGAAGGGCTGGGGATTTAGCTCAGTGGTTCCAGAGTCTGCCTGGCAAGCGCAAGGTCCTGGGGTTTGATTCTTAGGACCACATACCACACTGCTGGGTATGCTGGTGGCTCATGCCTGTAATTCCAGCACTGGAGAGGCAGAGGCAGGAGGATTGCTGTAAGTTTAAGGCTAGCCTGGGCTGCATAGTGAGTTCAGGGCCAGCCTGAATTACAAAGTGAGACCCTGTCCCAAAAAACTTTAAAAAAGAAAAAGACAGAGAAGGAAAAAGAATTTTAAGAAAAGTCTTAATCTCTGCCACTTTGATCTAGATAACATTGGACATTATTTAACTTCTTTAAACCTAAGTTTTTCTCAGCTGCTACAAGACTGCCACTTTGAGCAAGGCAGCTGGGAGGAAGCAATGAGCTGAGTGCCTGATCCAGTCCCTGTGTAACGGCAGCAACTGCTCCCTCCTAGCCCATGAGGGGATCTTGGAATTTTGAAAGAAAATTTTTTCCTAAATTTTAAAAAAGGAATTCTAGAGTGGAAAAAAAAAGGATAAAACAAAGATACATTCCTGAATTCAGGGTTGTAAAAAAAAAAAAAACCAGTATTTTTACTTATTCAATAACAGGATTCGTTAAAAGTACAGGAAAGACAGTAGACCTGTGAGTTTATAAATAACAGAGGCTGTAATGACAGTGTTTTCTTTGCCAGAACTTCTCTATGAATAAAGCTTTTAATCTTTTGTGGTGTAGTCATTCAAATCCTACAAAATATTTACTGTTTTGAACTCCCAAAACATTCCAATTGGTTTCATTAACTCCAGGGAGCTCTTGTAGGGCCTCTGATTGTCAACAAGCACACAAACCCTACAAGGAATATCATCTTCCTTGGAAACCATGAGAGCTGTCACCTTCCCAACCAGCCTTCTTCGTCCCTTTCTCAGGCATCGAGCTGTGGCTCCAGGTAGACGGTTCAAGCGAGCATGATATCCTAAAAACATAAGGCCTCAGTTACTGAATGCAGAAAACCACCAGTGGTCAAGTGCTCCTTGGACCGTGGAGATCTTACCCCTAGGATCCTCACAAGGGTGTTGGCCAAAACTTATGGTTCTGTCTGTCACTGAAGCATGAACCTAGGGTTGCCATCACCTTTCACCCGGCCACTCTCCCTATAAAGAGATAATCACCTGCTCACTCTACCTTAGGAGCTATCTTAAAGGCCAGTGAAAGCACATGGAAGACACTTTGGCATCTACAAACACTATGTGAATATAAAGTATTATTAACAACTTCTAATATTAAATAAAACTTACTAAAGTAAAAAAAATGTGTATTAGACAGGCAGTAGTCTCTATCAAGAACCAAACATTCTGAGAAGGACTATCAAACACCCAAAATTATCAAACAAAACTCTACAATAGAAGTCTATATCTCTCAGTGTAATTCTAACCATCTATGATACTTAAGAAATAATTGGTGACAGCAGTCTAATTGGTTGATCACTGGTTAGTGGGAATCCTACCCTCTAAACTTTCAGATTTACAGTTTTGTTCAATGTCACATATCTTAAATGATGGCCATGACCCCTCAAGGAAACAAAGTGACTTAGTCATAGCAACAGAGCTGAAAGTACCACAGAAGACCAGCACATTTCCTTCTCTCTAGCCTAGGTTCTTTCTACCTAATTTTGCTAACTCACAATTTAAAGAAGAACAAAGAGAAAGCATATGGATTTGTGTTAAAGTATGAAATAATACAATCATTAAAATAAAAATATTTAAACAAGTATTTTTAAATCATCCACTTATAAAATGCCATGACACCTTGTATGTGAATATTCTTACTCAACTCCATTCTTTTCCAAGAGATAATTCTTCGAGCCTCCAATGAACACTCCACAGCCCATCAATTTTACAGCAGGAAAAGCAGCTGTGACACCATGCCAGCCTTCCTAAATCTGGCAAAAACGCCAATGGCAAGCTGGAGAGACGTGCTAATGTATATCTCAAGACTCTCTAAGAATTGACTGAAGTAGGAATAAAGACAACCTCAAGCTCTGAGACTCACCTTAATCCTCTAGATAGTTGTGATGAATCGATGGCACACAGGCCACCGAGGGCTGTTTGCGCCACTGAAAGCTCTAGAAGGTTCGCCATCACTGCTCTAGGAAGTCCCTGGCTAGCTCTACAACCCAGATGGTAATATATGCTTAGAGGCCTGAGCACGTTCGTGTAAAGCATGATGATTCTTGCCAAAGAGAATCTAAAAGCAAGATTGTATTTTAGTATTCTCAGAACTCACCTCTCTGAGCTGGCCTTGAAGGTAAAAGGAATGTCGAATCAGAAAGTTTCTCCAGCCCCGAATCCATTCTTTCTACTTCAGCACAATGATCTGGAGCCCACTTGGGCAGAAGATTAGGAACAGTGAATCCTGGGACACATTCTCCTTCATAGAACCAATCACTCTGTTCATCGTCTCCTAAAGCAAACAGATCACAGTGTAAGCTAGAACTTTCAATGAACTAAGAAACACTAAATAGGATCAGTTCTCACTGCTATGATTATGAATGTATATTAAATAAACCAAAGTACCATAAACTGTTCTGGTCTTTTTTCTTGATCCACATTCTGATGAAAACTGGAACATCAAATTAGTTTCACACAAAAGTCATACTGTTAAACTGTTTAATACGGCTATTACTTACCGAGTCCTTACAACCCAACACGATGCAGTGAATATAGTAAAAGTCTATGAATATATTATTTCCTCCAAGCCCTGCATTAATTCCAACTTACAGTGAGGAAACTAAGAGCCAGGAAAGTCAAGGTTAACTTAGCAACTGATAAGCCCAGAATCTGAACCCAAAGCATGACTGACTCCAAATCTGAGGTATTTTCCACAAAAAATAAACTGTCTCCCTTATCATCTTCCTTCAGGTGGGTAAACTTAGGGATTCAAAACTGTAAATGTTCCTTAATTCAAAGATAATTTCCCCTGAGGTTTTTTTTCCCCCTACATTCAAATTTCTCATAAAAAGTAAATGAAAGCCAAGCATGGTGGTACATGCTTGTAATCTCAGTATTCCAGGAGGCTGAGGCAGGAAGACTAAATATGAGCCAGGCTTAGATAATTTAGTGACTTTGCAAGACTCTGTCTCCAAAATTTAAAGTATAAGAATGGGCGGAGGATATGGTTCAATGTGAAGGCCCTGGATTCAATTCTTGTTGTATCACAAAAATACAGCAGCACAAATGAATGGTACGAGCCATCAGCCGGAAGCTTCTCGGGAAACACGTACATTTAATAGGGTACTTGAGGACATTTTCATTAAGTGACTATAAGGTGCAGAGGCACAGACAAGGAAATTGACAAGAAATGGTGATGCACAGAGCCAGCTACACCTAGCATGTGAAAGAAATGTTATCAGAATGCAGAGAAGGGTCAGTGGTGATGGGCAAAGTCTGCCAAAATGGAAGAGCAGTTTTCAACAGAGGAACAGACAACTGTCAATAGCCAATCCAACAGAAAGGGAACCAGTGAAAGTTACAGTGCAGTGATCTTGAAACTCCCAGTAACAGAATATCTACATCTGTGCCCTTTGCCCTGACCACAGTGCTTTCCTTCTCCATCAGACAGAGCACACTTCTCATCCTAATGACTCTGAGCTCGGTCATAAGATTTGCTGGAAGTAGCAGAACATTAACATATGTGACTCAAAAAACGGCTTAAACATGAGTGCGAGATCACTTGGCATTTATGTTTTATGCCATGAGAATTCCACCCTGCTTATAGCCATTGCTTCTTTAGCTTAAAAAGGACACAAGGACAGATAAAACTTCAAGCTTGAGACCAGATGAGTCCAGGCAGTATCAGCTGACCCACAGCCAACCCACAGCAGGAAATAAATGTGGTCAACCACTGAAACTGCAAGACGATTAAGCAGCATTATCACAATAAAAATTCAACCAATACAACCCATCTCATTCATTTCTCTCCAATCTTCTGTTCATGCCTATGAAACAAACCAAGAAAAAATCATGAGCAAGAAAACTCACTGATGCAGTTCATGAATATGCCCAGGAAGGGCTAAAGGAGAACTTGTCCAGGTGGATGACCAGCAAGTCAAGGACAGGTAAGCACAAGATTGCAGATAGAGACCATCATGAACAAGGCGTGGAAACAGAAAACAGCACTGCTTTGTGTGAGGCAAGGTAAGCATAAAGTATGACTAGGGAGTGTAAAGGTGAGGCAGAGAAAAAGGGGAGAGTTGGGGCTACAGAATATTCTATTGCCTTCCATAATAAATCAAGCAGCCGTAAGTAATTAAAAGACTTTTCAAAGGCTCCAAAATTCATCTGTGGTAGCAAATCCACACTTTCTTAAACTTCTGTATAATTATGCATCGTAACCTTTAAAAAGTAGTAAAGCAAAGAAAAAGGGCAAATATTGGTAATAAAAAGAATATACACCAGATCATTCATGATAGGCAACCAGACTTTCTTAGTATAAGATAACAGAATCAAGATCCTTGATTCTGCTTGAGGGCCTGCCCGCATACCCACAGCCTCTCAGGACACCCCGTTCCCTCAGAATCAGAGAGGACAAATGTACTAACAATTGCCATCATGGAAGAAGGCACATCAACTCGATGGAGATGAAGTTGTCTCCATGCCTACAACTCTGCGGTGTAGATGAGACATCCTCCCCACAGTCCCTTTCCAAAGTCAGGACCTGGATGCTTGAATTATTACAGAGCCTAATTAGACTGATGTGGACATGGAGCCACTGTGCCTCTGTCCATTAATTATTTTAACCCTGCCAGAAAAGTTACTGGATTTTGTCACTAGAAGGGACTCAGAGATCTACAAATGTAGATTAAGAAAATTATAATCTGAAAAGGTACATGAAATGCCTACTGGTACACAAGTAGTGTGATCCTACATAAGTTTAGAGAACAAGAATTGTGTAAAAAGACTTTATATTAATGTAAAATTTCAAATTACTCTTTAGGGGGCCAGGGATTTAGCTCAATGGTTCCTGCGCCTGTCTTGCAAGCGCAAGGGCCTGGGTTCGATCCTCAGTAACCATATACAATACTGGGGTGGAGACTCACCCCCAGCAGCAATCAGTACCACATACCACAGTGCTGGGCGTGGTGGCTCACGCCTATAATCCCAGCACTCGGGAGGCAGAGGCAGGAGGATGCTGTGACGTGAGTTTGAGGCTGAGCTCAGGGCCAGCCTGAACTACAAAGCAAGACCCTGTCTCAAAAAAACTAAATAAATAAATAAATAAAATTACTCTTTAGGTAGTAAAAATAAAGAGCTAGCAATTAACACACACTACCATTATTCATATGGCTTTATACTAATCTTTGTGCATTTTAAATTGAGAAAGAAGACATTTTATATAAATACTAATCCAGAACACTATAATCATTTATAAATATGGTTATATTCTGCCTCTGCCAAAGTATTTTATCCAAAAAAGAGAACAGTGTATAAGAACATGTGCTTTGGTTCTAAGAAAAACTATTGCCAAAGTCCCAGCTTTGACTCTCTATCCCTCTAGACCAGTGATAGCAAACTTGTGGCACGTGTGTCACAGTCCACTGCCCATTATCACTGAAAGCTCTAAAAGGTGAGTTTCAAAATGTGAATGACTTGCATAAGAATCACTTCAAATGTTCATGAAAAACCAAGATTCCAGGGACCAATTCCAGTCCTGTTCGATTTCTAGGAGCTCAGGAATTTACATTGTTAAATTTCCAACATTAGGCTGGGGATTTAGCTTAGTGGTTCCAGCATCTGCCTTGCAAGCGCAAGGTCCAGAGTTCAAATCCAGATCCGTGGTAATCACATACCACAATGCTGGATGTGGTGACCCATGACTATAATCCCAGCACTTGAGAGGCAGAAGCAGGAAGACTGCTATGAGTTCGAGGCTCACCTGGACTACACAGTGAGCTCAGGGCCAGCCTGAACAACGCAGTGAGATCCTGTCTCAAAAAAACTTTCCGACATGACTCATGTGTTCTAAAACTTAATAACTGTTGTAGACAATCATCATATTCTTAGTGAGCACTCTATCATCATCAGAATCCTCCCATAAAACTTGACCCAACAGTCAAAGTGGGGATGGAGATTACCTTGCCGGCCTTCATCATTGGTAAAGAGCCCAGTGTCGCTGCTGCTACACACACTGCTGGTTTCACTGAAAAAGAGTGACACAACTCATCAAGTCCAGCTAAAAGTCACTAAACAGTCTTCTGATCTTCCAATGGAAAGAACACAAGCTTCCTTCATTTCATCCCAATCTATTCATCACCCAGATATACAAATTTCACAATAAAACCACAGGTAAACTTTACTTCCCCCAAATAAAGTAAATATGAGAAAATGCTAAAAATTATACTTATATTTCAAAGTACTAAGATATTTATTAAAGCTCATAAATTACTTCAATTGGTTTGATAAGTTAAACAATCCAAATTTATACTTTTACCAGCCAATTTTATTTTTAAATATTGCCAACTACCAGTTTCAAATGATACTATGCAACTTTAAGACTTCTGGCATCTCTT
>PVIR01012682.1:0-44062 GCA_004026965.1 Petromus typicus
ATGCGTCTATATACATAAGCTTTGTTTCCTTTCTTTTATCCATCAAATTTTTTCTTTCCCTTTTTTACTTTCACTTATTTCCCCCTTTCCCTTTTGCTTTTGAACATATTCTTCCTATTTCACAATATTTATCATACATTTTGGAATTCATTTACACCTTCAGTTTCTCATGGTAGAGAAATTATATGGTATTCATATTTGTGTCCTATTTATTTCACTTAGGAGTATGTCCTCGAGGTACATCCATTTGAGTATAAATGACTCAAATTTATCCTTCTTTATGGCTGACTAAAACTCCATTTAATAAAAAAAGAGAGAATTTCTTTATCCAGTCTCCTATTGATAGGTATTTTGGCTATTTCCCAGATTTAATTATTACAAACTGAGCTGCTGTAAACATGGGTTCACATGGGTTGCTGTGATATGATTCTTTTAATTCTTTCGTTGTATATACCTAGCAAAGAATTTCTATTGGCTTTAGGGGTGCATCTGTCTTCCAGCACATTAGTGTGTGACAGTGCACAGAGCATTCCAACAAGGCCCACTTTGATTTTCAGTTTTTATTGGGGTTTGTTCATTGTAAGGATGATTGAATTGTTGCTCATTGGCTCAGTTTCTGTGCTTTCTACTTTCTCCTTAGGTCTGGTTCATGTCACGTGGCCCAGAGGCCCAACTCTCTATTCCTGTGATTGTCTTTCTGGCATGACCAGCCCCTACCTGGGTCATCTCTTTATGGAAGCTCTGAGGAGCTTCCCATGACTGACGTCATGTAAACTATGAGTCCAGGGTAGAGAGGACCACATGAATAGCACAGACATCACAGACCTGTAGTCCTCATTATTACAGATACCAGAATCCTCCAGAACATAGTAGCACATTTCATCTAGCAGCATATAAAAATAACTGTTCATTGTTGCTAAGAGACTTATTCCAGGATTGAAAGTTTAGTATTAACACTTGAAAATTAATGTAATGTATTAAATAGCATTAAGGACATAGTCATGTCAGTAGACCCAGGAAAAGCATGTGACAAAATCCATTGTCCATTTATCCATTTATTCAGGATAAAAACTCTCAAGAAACTAGGACCAGAAGACATCGTTTATTTGTGAAAAAGGGCATATATAAAATACTACCAGTGTCATGATAGTTTGTGACTGTGTGCTTTTTCCTAAGAGCAGGAACGAGGCAAGAATGTCTGCTTCTACCACTTTTAGTCAACATTTCACAGAAAGTTTTGGCCAAAATGAGAGAAGAAAAAAGGCCTTAAGGATATAGAGGAATAATGAAGTTATATTTATAGATAAGATGATTGTGTTTGTAGAAAATCTTGAAGAATTCACAAAAATTGTTAGAATAATAAGTTCACATGATATGAGATCAGTGTCCAAAACCAAGTTATATTTCTACACATTAGAAATGAGTAATCTGAAAATAATACCAAGTAAATTATCCCATTCATGATAGGTTAAAATATAGTAAAATACTTAAGATTAAATTTAATTTTAAAAAGTATGAGATTTACACATAGAAAGCATAAGTACTAAACACAACTAGGGAAATGAATGTGCAAATAAATGGAGAAGCAGTCTAAGTTTGTGGATTAGAAGTCTCTCAGAGGGCCGGAGATATAGCTTAGTGGTTCTGGCGCCTGTTTTACAAGCACAAGGACCCGGGTTCAATCTCAGGTAACCACATAACAGTACTGGGTGTGGAGACTCACCCCAGCAGCAATCAGTACCACATACCACAGTGCTGGGCGTGGTGGCTCACGCCTATAATTCAGGATTTGGGTGGCAGAGGCAGGAGGATTGCTGTGATGTGAGTTTGAGGCTGAGCTCAGGGCCAGCCTGAACCACAAAGCGAGACCCTGTTTCAAAAAAACCTTAAAAAAAAAAAAAAAAAAAAAAGTCTCTCAGAATTGCCAAAGGATAGAAAGAAGTTTATAGCATACTACATGATAAGATAACAAATGGTATTCAGGTTTCAAATTACCTTGATAAGCTTTTTTTTTTTTTTCTCTCTAGCACCTTATGTCTGTTTGCTAGGTCTTGCTAAATTGCCCAGACTGGCATTAGATTTGTAATCCTGCTGCCTCAGACTCTGAGTGGCTTGGATTATAGTTCTGTGCTGTAATGCCTGTCATCTTTTTATTTATTTTCTGCAGTACTAAGGGTTGAAGTCAGAGTCTTTATACTTAGCTGCATACATTATGACGCAAAGTCTTACTAAATTACTATGTTACCCTGGCTGGGCTTGAACTTGTGATATTTGCCTCACTGTGTGTACTTTCACACCTGGCTATTTTTGACAAAACTTTTTGATTCTCAGTGTTTCTAATGTTTCAGGTTTCATTGTGTCAAACATTAGTTTAATTTTTGAAATTACCCTTTGTATTATAGTAGTTAAGTTTCTAATGTTTGTTGAAAACTCATGAAAGTGTCAGAAAAATTGTAGATTTCTCCTTGATCTTTAAAGATTGTTGCAGGTTCAACTTGCATGATTATTCATATGGTTCTGCAGTACATCATTTTCAAGTGAGCTGTGTCCTAGGAATACAGGATTTGTTTAATGTTTGAAAGTCAGCCAGTGTAATTTGTTATCTTAACTAAATAAAAGCACAAAATAATACAATTGTGGATAAATGTAGAAATGGCATTTGATAAAAATCACTATTATGATAAAAATTCTCAGCATTCTAAGAAGGCAGTCTGTGTAATCAGATGTAGTAGTTATAAAAAGTCCTGTGTTTTAGCATTATATTTACTAGTAAAATATTAACTGATTTTTCTTTGAGTTCAGAAAAAATATAAAGTTGTCTTCTATCACTGATTTTTCAAAAAAAGATTATATTGAAATATTTAATCAGTATGATAAGGCAAAGCAAAAGGTGTAACGTTTGGAAAGAAGGAGTAAGACTTTTGTTTATAAATTACATGATTGACTTTAGTCAAAAACTTCAAAATTTCTAGAGGCTAAGTCACAGTGGGACACCCTTTGTAGCATTCTATAGGCTGAGACAGGAAGAGTTTGTGCCCACACTAGGCAGTTTAGCAACTTAGCAAGACTATATCAAAATAAAAAACCAAAAGTATTGGGAATGTAGCTTGTCATAAAGACCCTGTGCTCAATCTCCAGCACTTCATAAACAATATGAAACCCTACAGTTAGATTTGGTCATCAATTTCACGAGGTTGTCAGATACTAGAATACACAAATCAGTTGTATTTCTATGTACTAGTAGCAAATGATTAAGAATGAAATTAGAGTATAACTTAGAATTGTACTGCAGTGAAATATCAAATAGAAGTAAATCTAATAAATTGACAAAACTTTGCTGAGAATGTCTAAAGAAGCCTGAATAAAAAGATGCTTTTTTCATGGATACTAAGTTTCAATATCATTAAAGTTATATAGCTTTATAAATATATGAGAATTTTATGATCATTTTATGTCAAAATCAAATATCATGAGTTGCATAATAAAATTGTCTTAAAGAAAAAAAAATCATAGACACAGTGCACTACCAGCAAGTATCTTGATAAGCTGGTTGGTAAGTTAATAAACTATGACAATCTAAAAGAAAATTGGACAATTTAAGTGTTAGGTATCAGGTTTTATATAAAATTATAATTGTTAAGATATTTTAGTTTTGGTGTAAGATTAGCTATATAGACTATTCAAGCTGAATATAGGGCACAGAAACAGACTTACAGATATTGGATATAAAATGTCAGTACATCTGCAATTCACTGGGGAGAAAGGGTAGTCTTTTCAATAAGTGGTGCTAGGTTAATTAAATATTCATCATACCATGAAAACAAAGAAACTTTATAACGTGTACCTTGTATTAATTCAAGAAGGATTATGAGCCTAAATGTAAACCTAAAATAAAGGTAGAATGTAATAAGACTTTATAAACAGGATTTGGAAAGTACTAACTTTACAGAAAAAATTTGATTAAATCAGCTTCATTAAACTTAACTGTTACTCAGACAATTAACAGGTTGAAAAAGCAGCTATAGGAAAATACAATTGTGTGTCTGAAGGATGTGTTTGTATATCTCCTAAAGTCGCAGGAACAAGACAGTTCAGTTTAAAATTTGGGCAAAGCACTTGCACAGGCATTTTACAAGATGAGATCCACAAACATTGGAAAAGATATTATCATTACTGAGGAGAAAATGCTGATTTAAACTACAGTGAGACATCAGTGCATACTAGAAGATTGTCTAAAAAGGATTTAAAACAGCAGGAACAACTGGGTGTGGTGTTGGACAGCCTGTAACCCCGCACTTGGGAGGCTGAGGCAGGAGTATTGTCTTGAGTTAGAGGCCAGTTTAGGTTACATATTGAGTTCAAAGCCTGCCTGAAGTACACTGTGAAACTCTTATCTCTGAAAACCCAAACAAAAATACCAAAACAATCAGGAATCAGAAGGTTATACATTCAGTGAAACTCTTGCTGCTGATGGGAATGTATAATATTTAACTCTGAAAAATTGTTAATGTTCTCAAAACCCTCTGACCTTATGTAGTGGAGACCCTAACAGTTCCACTCTTATGTATGTAATAGGAGAAATAACACATATGTGTCCACCAAGAGGCATATAAAAGAATATCCGAGTTTTATTCACAATACATTCCTCCCACCAAGAAGAAGGAAGCAATTTACATGTCTGCCAACAATAGAACAGATAAAAATTGTGCATTCAAACAATGGAATACTGTAT
Source organism: Petromus typicus (assembly GCA_004026965.1). Lineage (NCBI taxonomy): Eukaryota > Metazoa > Chordata > Mammalia > Rodentia > Petromuridae > Petromus > Petromus typicus. Next base: position 4,733 of record PVIR01012682.1, read on the forward strand.
AGAGTTGAAAGAGAATGGACCACTGCTTCACATGATCACAAAGCTGGAACACAGGCATTTTGAGTAAAAGAAGCAAGTTGTTAAAGATCACAAACTGATTATTTTTAAGGTTTAAGAACAATCAGAGATGAAATCTAAATACTTTGTGACACTAGAAGGGGATATTTATGTAGAAAAGCCACACTGCCGTCTGAGATACTGGAAATCTCTATGTGAGCTGTAGTTCCTTGGGTAGAATATATATAAGTACAGTTGTGGGGTGGCTAGAAAATATAAGGGTTAAAATATAACTGAAATTCTAACAAGAATTCTGAACTGCTTCTAGTTTTCAGTGAAAAAACATTGCATTGGGGGAGAATATCATGGTAATGTTTGGGGAGATAGAAAAACATGAACTAGGACACTAGACTAATCTATAGATTAGGGAACTGTAATGGGTTTGCCATGGGGTCTCACATGAGGTTGTTTATTACTACTTTAATGTAAGAAGAGATACACATTTTATATGTTTTTCTTTACCCAAATTCAGCCACATAGGTGCCACAGACAAGAGGCAGACAGATTTCACTAGGGAAATTTTGCCAGATTAATGAGTTAAAGGGAAAGAGGCAAGACAGATGAGAGTGGGCAAATGAGTAAACATTGCACTAGAAATTCAGGCTTCATAAGAAAGGAAATGATGACGTGATGGCAGAAAGTCATTGAAGCAGTGCAGAATCAATGAAATGTAGTTCTTGATAGGGTGAGTTATTTAGAATCAAATATTGGAAGGCAAGATTTAAGACAGAATTAGCTGGGAAAATAGCAGCTGATCATCAAGGGAGATAATGTACAACTGTAATTTATTAACACAGGCCTAGGATAGGACCACTGCCATGGGTGCATACCTGAGGAAAGTGGAGTGTGATATCTGGGATGAGGTCAGGGAGCCGAGTTACTAAATTCTTTAAGGAATTAATGATTCAAGTCTTTCAGTTTTTAAAGAATGGGCCAGAGAGTTAGAGAGGTATTTTACAAAAGATGAAATGATTCTAGAAACTCAGTAAGTTTGATGTGAATTTCAAAACTGTTGAGATTTTAGAGAAGTTTGTAAGTCACATAGAAGAATATAAGCAGCTGGGTGTGATGGCACATGTCTGTAATCCTAGGCTCTGAGAGGCTGAGACCGGAGAATCACAAGTTCAAGCCAAGTTTGGACAGTTTAGTGATTTAGCAACTTTCTCTTTCAAAATTAAAAATAAAAAATAAAGCAGAGGCAAGGAAGCATGACATGAATTCCATCTCCAGATTAAACATCTAGCACATATGACACATAGTAAGCACTTAAAATGTTAGTTTACAGTAAAAGCAACATCTGTACTTTGCCTTGTGTTACTAGTGAGTCGTCTTTGTGCTTTAAGCCAACCCTTCGATTAGCATATAATTCTGTTTCCTTTTACTCAAAATACCACTTCATTTATTTTCCCCTCATCTCAAATATTAACATTTTTTCCTTGTCTACTTGTAAGATCATTTACAGAGAATACAAATATTGCTGTAATATCTATTTATTAAAAAAATCCTTTGTTTCTTAAGCTACTGTCAAGTTCTTGGTTCTCCTTTGTAGCATAATTTTTTTTGTAATGGAAGTTGAACTCAGGGCTTCACACTTGCCAGCCAGGGGCTGTGCTGCTGAGCTGCATTCCTGCCTGTCACACAACTTTTGAAGAGTTGTCTGTTTGCCCCCTGCAGTTCTTCTTACTTCATACCCAACTCCATTCAGGATTTCTTTCTATCCTGGTCAGCCACAAAGTTCCAGGTCAGTAAAAGCCTCTACTATAGATAGTTTAGTGGGGCTCAGAGCTCATCTTTTTTTGATGATCTGCTTCATTTAGTGACTAGTCACTTTCTTCTTAAACTATTTTCTTTTCTTTTTTTGAGACAGGGTCCTTTGTAGTTTAGTCTGGCCTTGAGCTCAGCCTCAAACTCAAATCACAGCAATCCTACTGCCTGTGCCTTCTAAGTGCTGGGATGACAGGTGTGAGCCACCATGCCTGGCACTGTGGTATGTGGTGCTGATTGCTGCTGGGCATGAGTTTCCACGCCCAGTATTGTATGTAGTTGCTGGGGAATCGAACCCAGGCCATTGCGCTTTGCAAGACAGGCGCCGGAACCACTGAGCTAACTCCCCGGCCCTTGAACTATTTTCTTTATGTGGCTTCCTGGGGTATTTTTTGGTTTTTCTCCTCCCATTACTAGTTCTTCTTTGTGTAGAAAATTGTTATGGTGGCTGTGAGACTAGTTGTCCTTACAAAGGTCTTTTTGTAAGGTTGGACCATCCCTGAGATTAAGCTAGTAAACCATCCTCTACACTGATACGAACTTTCCCTAAATAATGAAGAATAGTTCTTTATGTCTAGAACTATTTGGGTAAACCATATGGTATATGCTGAATACCCAGTTTACTCCAGGGGAGTTGAAATCTTAGTATGTGCCAGACAGGGATGCTTATGTAATAGATCTTCGACATTTATTTCTCTAATGAATTTCTTTGGTAGACAACACTTTGTGTGCATTATCACAATTTGTGGCTGAAGAAATTATGTCCTGGGTCCAGTATGTTTGCAAATGCCTATAATCCAATTAGAGTCTGAAGAAGTAGGCTCCCTTTGAAGCCATCTTGAGCTAGGTGGTGAGTTCATAGTCAGCCTGGACTACACAGTGAGACCTTGTTTCAAAATAGCATAAAACAAAGCAAAATAAAACAAAACTCTGAAATTGTGTTTTGTGTGACTACTGTAAAAGGACTTTGCATCATATTTTGTCTGGACTTTGACTCGTGCTTTTTTCCCTTTGCTAATTTTACTTTGTATCTTTTCAATCTAATAAACTGTAACTATAAGTATAAAGGCTTTTGTGTCCCAAGAATCCTAACCAATCACTAAATCTGGGGGTAGTGTGGGGATTCTCCACCTACTGCTTTTTAAAAAATTTCCATGTTTCTGTTTAGCTCTCTCACCCCTTGCATTTGGTAATCTCCATCTTCTGTATCTAAATTTTCTAGATTAAACATTTTTTTTTGAGATAGGCTCTTATTTCATAGTTCAGACTGGCCTTGAAAATACTATGTAGTGTAGGCTGACCTTGAACTCATGATGATCCCATAGCATTAGGCTCCCAAGTGCTGAGATTACAGGCATGAATCACTATGCTAGGCTAAACTTTCTAGATATTTTTAGTTTTAGTTTAAAGCTTAGACAAAGCTAAAAATTGAAATTTATGTAAAAATTTTAAGAAAGAGAAAATTTTTTAGGTTATTATTTTTTGGTACTGAGAATTGAACTGAGGCCTCCTCATATTTGCTAGGCAGGTGTGCTGTGCTGTTGAGCTACTCCCCCCTTTAGTTTTATTTTAAATTTATTTTTGATTTTTTTTGAGAGTGTCTTGCAGTGTAGTTAAGACTGGCTTTGAACTCACTATGTAACCCAGGCTGGTCTCAAACTCATAGCAGTTCTTCTGTTCAACCTCCTATTACTCAGATTACAGGTGTGAACCACTGCTAGGCTAGTTTTAATGTTCATACATTTTAGCATATTTAATTTTAGACTTATTTTATTACAGATGAGACCCCCAAACTTTTACTTTTTTGTTCACTTTATGAGTCCTTGCAGAAACATTATAGTTAAGGTTTAAGGCAGTATTATATTCTCAATTAGTTTCATTTCTTTATGAATAACCTGCTTATATAAAGACCTATTATTATTTCATATATTGTCTTTTAATGTTTTTTTTTTTTTTTTTTCTGAGCCAGTATCTTATTTTGTAGTAAACCTTGGCCTAGAACTAATTAACCTAGGCTGGCACATTGTTTTTTAGTGTTCATGTGTTTTTTTTTTTTTGAGTGAAGGGCTCGCTTTGTTTTTCAGGTTGGCCCCAAATGTACTACATAGCCCAGGGTAGCCTTGAACTGTCAGCAATCCTCCCACTCTGTCTCCTGAGTGCTGGGATTATAGGCATTAGCTACCACGTCCAGCCTTGTGGCATTTGGTACTGGGGATCGAACTCAAGACCCTGTGTTTGCCCGGGAAGACACCAGAACCATTGAGCTAAATCCCCGGTCTAGAAGGTAATTTTAAAAAGATATGATATGATTTAGTTTTAAATATTTGACTCACAACTGAGTTAAATGCTTCTAATCATGAAGTCTTCAGCATGATAGTTATCTTAAGCTCACTGATGGTTACTTGATGAAATGACATCAGTTGAAATGACCTTAAAATGACAGTAATGCATTATTTGTTACCAGAATCATCAGAAGACAACACCCCCTAAGTAAGTCTCACCATGTTTCTTAGTTCATTGCCATTTAAATACCATTGTTAATACTTTTTGGTTAAAAATTAATGGAATATTTAAGTATATTCCATACTTCTTATCTGTTAATGCTGTAAAATTTTAGACGGATAGCAAATATAAAAATTAAAAAGTTAAGGGCTAGGGATTTAGCTCAGTGGTTCCAGCATCTGCCTGGCAAGCACAAGGTCCTGAGTTCGGTCTGTGGTAAGCATGTAGCACAATGCCAGGCATAGTGACTCACGCCTGTAAGTCCAGTACTGGTAACCACATACCACAATGCAGAGTGTGGTGGCTCATGCATGTAATCCAGCACTAGGGAGGCAGAGGGAGGAGGACTGCTGAGTTTGAGGCTCACCTGGGCTACATAGCAAGTTCAGAGCCAGCCTGAACTATAATCGAGATCATGCCTCAAAAAAAAAAAAAAATTTTAGTGTATTCTGTTGGCCAAACCTTAAATTAATATAATTCAGGAAGCCTTTTATATAGTTACTTATCTACAAGACAGTTATTATAAATAATATTTGAGTCATCAGTAAAAGTAAACACCCTTGATAAATAAAATTGAATCTAATATAAGTGGTAGTTTATAAATGAACATAAATCATTTTTTCCTTCCCATTCTTACGCGTACACCAACTAAGTAGAAGCTACCTTAAGCACATTACTCTTCAGAAAGCTGCAATTTCTGGGCACAGTTGCTCTGATCCAAGTACTCTGGAAGGCTGAGGTAGGAGGATCCAAGTTCAAGCCATTGTGGGCGATTTAGTGATTTAGTGAACCTTGTCTCAGAAATAGAAAAATTTGAAAAAGGGCTAGAAATGTAGCTTAATACAGGGTTCTGGTTTTATACCTCATTATGTATGTCAAAAGAAAATAAACAAAAAGCTGCAAATTGCTTGTTTTCAACCTGAGAATCAGAGCCTGTTGGTAGGTTTCATCTTTGCAGCCAGCCCTGTTATATTTTTCTCCTTAGCACAACAGAATATCCATTGTGACCTTGTATAACTGGACCCATAACCCTGGTAACTAATTATTATGCCTCTTACCTACTAGTCAGACCTTCAAAGGCAGAAATGAAGTAACAAGTAGAGTGTGTTCTTTTCTATTCTTCTCATTCTTCCTCTTGCTCAGGCATTCACTTATGTATTCATTTGCATATTTGTGCAGAAATATTTCTTGGTTACAAAGTATGTGCCAGGTATTATAAAATTGAATAATGCATACCTTCATGGACTCTGTAGTTTAGTTTTATCCATGATATTCTATTCTGAACATGTGAATCAAAATTATTTTTCTCTTTAGGCTTAACTTCTGCATCTTTTTTTTGAGACAGAGTCTCCGCCTTTTGTAGTTCAGGCTGGCCCTGAGCTCAGCCTTGAACTCACAGCAATCCCCCTGCCTCTGCCTCCCAAGTGCAGGGATTACAGGTATGAATCACCACACCCAGCACTGTGGTATGTGGTTCTGATTGCTGGTGGGTGTGAGTCTCCACGCCCAGCATTGTTGTATGTGGTTACTGGGGGTCCCGGCCCTTGCACTTGCAAGGCAGGCACTGGAACCACTGAGCTAAATCCCCAGCCCAACTTCTGTGTCTTTAAAAATAAGACTTAGAATAGATCACAGATGTGTAAGTATTGTATATTTTCTCTGGTATGAGAAACTGAAGATGTAAATGAGTTCTAGAATGTACGATAGATACTGTGAAATAGAAAATATTCAAAGGGAAATGAGGTGTATAGGGGTAAGTAACCAGTGGAAAGAAAAAATGTGATAGTAAAAGAAATTATGTATATGGAGAAACAAAGTTTATGTATATGGGGCAAGGGTTGTATGTTGGGTAGGGGAATGGGAAAAAAATGAGAAGTCATGTCATATACTGATCATGATGTGGATATATAGTGTACCAATAAAGATTCAAATTAAAAAAAATAGAACTTAGTTTCTTTGGTGAGGACAGCACTTTTTTCAGGATGATTGAAAATTCCAGGCACAGGGGATGCTTCAGATTGTTTTGAAAACAGTTGAGAGCGCATGTGAGGGGTGTTCCTAAGGAATCCTCTATTGTACTGCCACCAAGGAGTTACATGGGGGTTAGTATTCCATTAAAACCAGTATATTTGTTTATATTCCTTGGCTTTTTTCTCTGAAAGAATTCAGTGATGCAATAAAACAGTGGTATGACACATGCATAAGGCTCCATCATTTAGTTACACTATGAATAAGGCACAAAGATAGTGATTTTCACAGCAGTTTATAAACTAGTTACTTTACAGTATTTGTAGTACTCTAAATTTTTTAGTGTGTTTAAAAATGATACTTTGAATACGATAGCAGTACACTTACTATACATATTTTAGGACTACAAGAAGGAAATTAGTTTCACAAAGAATATTGACCTGATATCAGTGGTCCCTAAAACTTTTATTGCTAATTATTTGAAAAGTAGGTAATTTAATTTTAACAAGACTATTCATATATAATTTAAATATCATAGTTTGTGATAAAGTATACAATTCAATGGTTTTTAGTTTATGAATCATTAAGTCATCACCATTATCCCAAAAATACAATTTAATTTTAAAACTTTTTTAAGGAAACCCTACTGAAAATCCAAAGTTTTCATCAACAATATCTATTTACAGAGTTTCTGTTTGGGTTGCTGAAAAAATTCTGGAAGTAGATAGCAATGATGATTGTATAACATGAATATATGTACTTAATGCTAATGAATTATGTGATTGAAAAATGGTTAAAATGGTAAATTTAATATTATATCTTTTTTGCAACAGTAAAAAAATTACTAGCCATTTTATGTGAAATCAGAATTGATGGCTTAACATTAAAATTCTTTTGGAGATTCTTCCTAAGGAACACATGCCCTAATATTTTTATCTCAGAAACACAGTAAAGATATTCTTTACTGAAAATACTAATCTTCCCAGTCTGAAAAACATACACATTAAAAGTTTATAGATGTTTACTTTTATAGAAATTAAAATAACAATGTCAAAAATGAAAGTAATTGACATATAAGTGTTTATAGATAGAAAAATATTTAGAAATAGAAGAAACACAGTGATGTTGATTATTGTGGGCAGAAGAACAGAATGCCTGGAATTCAAGGGTGGGAATAATATTTTCACCATTGATACATTTAAATAAAAAGATTTCCGGATTCTAGTTTAGAATCAGTATAACTGTGTTCCTTCCTATAATATTTTGTTACAGGAGATAGAATGTCTTTGAAATTGTGTTGAAAATGAACATTATTAAGAAACATGTCTTCTTTCTAGGAATTGATTATGGATTAAGTTTACCACTTGGGGAAGACTATGAACGGAAGAAACATAAATTAAAAGAAGAATTACGGCAAGATTATAGACGCTATCTTACTCAGGTAATGGGCTCCACTGATGAAATGGATCTTAGGCTTCAGAGTTCATCTCCTAAGTTCTGCTTTTGTAAAGTAATGTGTTAATTCTCAGTGATATCTAGCAAAGTGATATAGTCATAGTTAAATGATATATGTGACAGTGATATCGGGGGACGACAAATGGTGCTGAGAAGCCATGCCGTGGAATTGTAAACTCTTCCTGGAGCCTAGAGGTAAAGTGTGCTCAGCACGTGGGAGACCTTAGATTGTGTTCCCAGCAAGGGGGAAAAGAAAAAATGTGGTGACTGACAGATGCCTGAGTTTTGGAGTAGGGAAGTGGATTCTAATTTAAATTAAATTGTTAATCTTGATTGTTTACATTTTCTGTAGTTATGGTTTAAAGAGTCCTAATTATGATTTCCCAATCTTCTACTTCCCCAACCTGTGTATTAAAATGTTTACCTTTGTATTAAACTAATAAATTGTGGACTTATGATTGTTTCATTTAACAGAACTCTTATTTTAGATATATTTTTAAAATTATATAATGAATAAACTAAATGTTTATTGTAAGTTTTAGAATGCAGTATACTGTGTAGTTTATTCATAAATTTTAAAGAATTGTGATATTTTATACTATGATACGTTTTAGTTTTTCCCCTGCTTTATAATGTTGTTGAAATGCACAAATGGTCTTTATTTATTGTAATTTACAAACAGATATTGGGCTTCGACTGAATACATTTTATCTGTGCTTTGTTTCTCTTGACTTTAGGGCATTACACAAGCAAAGACAAAGGTAGGGTTGCCTGCAAAATGTTCTTTAGTTTCAAAGCTACAGTAGCTTGCAATCATTTACATTTCTATGATTGAGGCCTGTTAGAATTAGAGCTTTTCTTGTGATTTTGAAGCTTTCTAGTGGTGTCATTTTGAATCATTGGTTTTAGCAAGAGGACAGTCTTCTTATTCCATTAGAACTCATTACTTTTGATTCTTATTTTGCATTTGTGTTTGTTGCTTGCTATGCATGCAGCTATTGTAAATTTGTTTCAGCATATTTTTGTTTCCCAAATCTCTTAATTATAATAAAATTAATAGAATAATAGAGAATAGTAAAGATATTCGTAAATGTTTTGAACTACGTATTTTCAGTCTCTGGATTAGTCTATATTTTTGCTCTAAAACCTTTGGATTACATTTGTAAATTTGTATTGGAAACAAAGTGAAACAGCTTAACACTGTTACAGAGCTATTTCTAAAAGAAGCTCACATCTTCACCTCTTAAGTAAGATTTTTAAAACACTCATCACAAAGACGAACCAGGTATGGGTCCTGTTTTCAAGGGATGTAGAATCTAGTTATGGAAATAGTGTTTATATAATTAGAACTACCAGAAGAAGCATATAAGAACATCAAACATCTTCTAGTGGGGACTGTTGTTCTGTAAACCATTACGAGATAAGTAAAATTTGGTTAATTTAGAGTAAGATTTGAAGAAACAAAGCTTGTAAGATGGAAAGTATTGTGTAGAACGAAAGATTTAGAGGTTAGGTTTTCAGTTGTGTAAGATATGCTAGGTTTTCCGGTCTCACTGGATCAGAGTACAGTTCTTTTTGAGAACTGTGAGAAGTAATAATATAGGGAAGGGTCAGATTAGAGGGTAGTATCACATGATAGGTAGTAACAAAGCAATATATTTCCTTAAGTAGCCTGTGAAGAGCAAATAGCTGTTTTAGGACAGACAGACCTATATGTCAGAGAGTCTTAATGTATTAAATTACTACTGTAGAGTCTTAACTGATCTCATTTTACTCATATGTAATCCATTCTCTGTGTTATTTTCCAGAATGATACAATCTCTAATTAATTTTGTTGTTATTTGGTGGTGCTGGCGGATGTTTGTATTGATATACATCTCCAGCATGTTTTAAAATAAATGAGTGTGTGTGTGTGTGTGTGTGCGCGCGCGCACACGCACACACACACACACACACACACGCACGCATACATTTTTATTTTTTTTTAAGGCAGGGTTTTGCTAAATTGTTGAATTGCCTGGGCTTGAACTCATCATCCTACTTCCTGAGCCTCCCACAGTGAGAGGTTACTACTGATTCATCTAGCTCTTAATTTAAACACACCAGTGCCTTATTAACTGATATTGTAGCGAGAGTGTGAGCTGAAATTACTTGAGACTCAGGATTTGGAGTAAAATAATAAACTTTATTTGCTAGCAAAGGTTAGGTTCAAGGAAACAAGTCCTTCTTAAGATCTGACTAACCACCCGCCATGATCTTTCAATCAGTATTATAGATAACAGCAAGGTAAGGTAATTAATTGGTTGAGCTCACATGATCACAGTCTTTCGAGACCATCTGTATATCTCCAGGTGGGCTAGGTAAACTTTAACAGAGCTTATGGTGACAGGCAGATTTTGCAGCCAAGTGACCCAGGTAGGTGATTAACAGAATTTACCAAGATAAAAGCAAATGAGAGGAATAGGGTTTTAACAGGACAGAAGAACAATTGGAAGCAATTTGTTTCAGTAAAAACATTTAGCTTTGGTGGTTACTATGAAGTCTTAGCTTTAAAATTTTACATGTTCCACAACAAACATCCTCCTGTTTTGACAAATGGATTCTTCCTAACACTTTGTTTCCATTTTTTTCCTTTTATTCTCTACCTCCTCACCTTCCCATTTGAATATTTTCTTATTTCTCAGTATACACTATATGTTTGGTCCTTATTTACCCTTTCGTTTTCTCACACCAGAGAAACAATGTAATATTTAAATATGTGTTTTTGACTTATTTCACTTAAAAGTATGATCTCAAGGTCCATTTAACTATGCATGTCTTAAGTTTATCTTTCTTTATGGCAGAGTAGTATTGCATTGTGTAAAAAAACCCTTGTCTTCTTTATCTACTTATCCATTGGTGGCCATCTGGGTAGTAGATGGTATATTGTAATTATTTGTTTAAATAATTAAACATGGTAGTAGATAGTATATTGTAATTATTGTAATTATTTGTTTAAATATCTGTTTCTGTAATTGAATTGTATAGCGTGAACATAGATGAGAGAACATAGGCTTAATCATTGTCTCCCCAGAATCTTGTTTCCAAGATTTAACTATTACAAATTATGGTTCTATAGCACTATTCAAAGATAGAATATGCATATCTTTTTGTGGTATTATACTGTCTTGAAACTGTTATAAAACAGTTAAACTCTAAAACATGGCTCACTTAGCCTAGTCCAAAAGAAAGAACTGCGCAGAAAAGATCTGCAGAAACAAAGCGAGAAAAAAAAAATCCATTTAATGCTAGCAGGTTGGCCTGCACTCAGGTGCTAAGGTGATTGACCCTGTTTTCTTGTATAATGGGGTTAATTGTCCCTTTTGGGAAGGATGGCATTTCAAAAACATGGTATTTGGCATCTTTCATTGGCTATAAGTTTTGATATACAGTTCCTGCAAATTAATAGGCTTATTTAATAGTTCAAGTGTCATACTCACTGACTAGTTTTGTAGTCAACTGAGATGCAGCTACACTGAGTGGGGGCAGAAGCAATAAATCTATTTACAGACAAAGACATTCCTGAGTTGTTTCTGGCAAGAGGAGGCAAGTACTTGCATGGGTCTTGTTAATCATCCTGTAACAAGGCCAGCTTCAGTTGCAGGGAAATGATTTTCCCTTTTAGTACTTTTAATTCTTTTCCCCAAGAAGGGGAATAGCTGGGTAAAATAGAACCTCTAGGGTTTTTAGTACATTTTATTTCATTCATTCATTTCTTCATTCATCTTGTATCAGGGATTGAACTCAAGACCTAATGCTTACCAGGCAGGCAAGGCATCACTGAGCTACCTCTCCAGCCCTAGAACTTCTAGTTTTAAGGTTTTTTTTGTTTTCTTGAGACAGGGTCTTGCTTTATAGTTCAGGCTGGCTGTGAACTCACTTTGTAATCCAGGCTAGCCTTGAACTCACAGCAATCCTCCTGCCTCTGCCTCCCAAGTGCTGGGATTACAGGCATGAGCCAACATGTCTGGCATTGTGATATGTGGTACCAGGGAATGAACTCAGGACCTTGTGCTTGCTAGGTAAATGATTGGATCACTGAGCTAAATCCCAGACCCGTACTTTTAGGTTTCTGAGGTACCTCCACACTGATTTCCATAGTGGATGCACTAATCTATGCTCCCATAAGTAGTAGAGAAAGGTTCGTTTTTCCTCACAGTTCTGCCAACATTTGTTATTGCTTGGTGTCTTGATAATAATCATTATTTCTGCAGTGAGGTAGAATCTCAGTGTTGTTTTAATTTGCATCTCTTTAAAGATCAGAATCACTATGCTTTCTTAATCATTTGTTCCCATAATATTTTGAATATAATGATGTGGTAGTAGATAGTATATTGTAATTATTTGTTTAAATATCTGTTTCTGTAATTGAATTGTATAGCGTGAACATAGATGAGAGAACATAGGCTTAATCATTGTCTCCCCAGAAGTAGTACATGGAAAGTATTAGATGGTTAATTGATTATTTACTCTTTTTTGGCCCTCTTTGGTTTTTTCTTTTTCTTTCTTTCTTTTTTTTTTGAGATAGTCTCTCTGTGTAGTTCAGGCCAGCCTTGAACTGATTATGTAGCCCAAGCTGACTTTAAACTTGTGATCGGTCCTCTTTAGCTTCATACTGGGATTATAGGTGTACTTTACCATGCTTAGCTCAGTCTTCCTTGATCTTATACCAGCTTTCATAGGTAGGCAGAACAAGTGTCATTCTCCTGTTATAAAAATGTGTCAGAAAAATTAACTGACTTGCCTCAGTATTGCCCAACTAATAAGAGTTGGGCTGGTTGTACAATGTAGGGCTTTTGACTCACAGTCTAATACTTTACTATGTTACATAAATGTTTAAGGAACACAAATAGAACAATGTTCAAGCCAGGTGTGGTGGTACTTGCCTGTGGTTCCAGCATTCAGGAGGCTAAGGCAGAAGGATCATGAGTTTGAGGCCAGGCTGGGTTATGCAGCAAGTTGGCTGTCGCTGAGGCAAGGTGGCATAGCAGAGGGGCATCACAGAGGAAAACAGTATGTGACAGAGGATGCATGAAGTGGGAGAAAACAGCAGTAGCACCAAGCTTATGCTCCCTCCTAGCCTGTCAAGTTACAGGTCTTTGAGGGTGGTGACACCCACACCTAGAGTGGTCTTTCCTATTATGCACACCCACAACTATGTTAAATCAATCAATTGACTAATTTAAGATGTCACCCTCTTAATCCTTATTCACACACCCAAGATATTTGGGCACCTCTGAAAAGCCCCACCTATGAATGCAAGAATCTTTGGGGCGACATCTAGATATAAACCAAACAAAAGTAGAAAAAACATGTGGAAATCCATATGAGTATTGTTAGGAAGTTTAAATTTTCCCTTAAGAACAAAAGAACAGTAGAACACTGAGAAGGAAGAATATGTACTTAGAAGAGGAATATATTTTGAAAGTTTTCCTTTTATTATGTTTTCTTAAATCATGTTGAGTCATATACAAATATGTATGTATATGCACACACACATTATATATATATATATATATATTAGAAATGAAAAAGACTGCCTTGTAAGGATTTGCTGATTGGAAAAAAGTTCTCTCTCTTTTTTTCCCAATAATTTTTAGTGTGGGCTCTGTAAGATTTATAGTTTCTATCTTCATCTCCATTCTTTTGTTCTGCATACTGTAATAGTTTAGATTATAGAATATAAATAAATGCTTATGAAACAATTTACGAAGGCAATTAGATAACATATTTTTGATGTGTGTATATACAGAAAAATTTTCTATCCTCGGGTGAAGCAGATCCATCTACTCTGGGAGTTTCTCTTCCGATTGGTGAGAGATTATCTGCCAAGGTAGGTGGGTAGGGGGACTTACTGTGGGTAGCAGATTTCTGAGGCATTGAAACTGTATTTCTAATTTAAGTGCAGACAGGTTATCTCCTTTTCCCATACTAGAGTATGTTTCTTTTTTAAAAAACTCTATGGAGGGCCGGGGAGTTAGCTCAGTGGTTCCGGCGCCTGTCTCGCAAGCGCAAGGACCCGGGTTCGATTCCCCGGTAACCACATGACAATACTGGGTGTGGAGACCCACACCCAGCAGCAACCAGTACCACATACCACAGTGCCGGGCGTGGTGGCTCACGCCTGTAATCCCAGCACTCAGGAGGCAGAGGCAGGAGGATTGCTATGATGTGAGTTTGAGGCTGAGTTCAGGGCCAGCCTGAACCACAAAGCGAGACCCTGTCTCCAAAAACCTTAAAAAAAAAAAAAAAAACTCTATGGAGTTTCTAGTTGTGCTGTTTAAAAAATTTTTTGCACATATCTATAATCATATGATATATTTCTTTAATATTTTTATTCTTTATATATGAATACACAAATTGAATATTCAAAATGTATTTTCTTCAACATTAGTTTCTGAACTACAAAGTTTTGCTAGAGGGGCAAAATTATCAGTGGAATGAGTGGAAAGAAGAGTGTAATGAGCTTTTATGAGGATGAGTGTCGGGGATCTTAGTGAGTTTCTATTCATATTTTTTTAGAGGTGTTGGCACTAATAATACTGTATATCCCTTGTATAGACTCAATTTCCAAGTAAGATCAATGTGTAAAACAAAAGGATAGTAAGTTTAAAAAATAGCCCTGATTTCTTTAATACTCTTTTAGATTATGTTGTTTCAGTGATAATAGCAGTGTTTGGAATTTAAAAACATTCCCCAATGTAATATGTATGTACTGATAGAACATTTATATTTAAGTGTGTATGAAATTTTACCTTTTTGTATTTAAAATATATCAAGAGTCTTTCAGTTTTAGGAAGGAAATGTTCAACAGAAGATTTTGGGAGTGAGTTGGGGAGTTGGGGGAAGAAAAGAGGGAGTTGTCCTCGAGAATTAATGTAACTGGGCCGTATCTTTTTGGATATGTGCCAAGGACAGACTTGCTAGCAAACAGTTCTCATGTTTACTAATGGAAGTCAGTAATGGAAGAGATTCATCTATGAGTGCTACTGGCAGGATATACCTGCTTGTCTGGGATTATTGTTGGTGGGCAAATCTGCAATTTGTGGATTTATGGGGAATAGTTCTCTGGGAAATGTCATCTAGTTTTTGGTAATGTAAAGTAGAAATGTTTCATAATTAAATCTCATCTTAATGGACCAAAGCATATATATTTTCATGTGACAAGAGAGATGTGGGGAATTGTAGTGAAAGTTAGACCTTTTCCTTTTGGTCCTGTTCCTTATATTGATTGATATCCTTGAAATGGTTAGTAAAGCTTGATTCTGGGTAAGAGCTTATATTTGTGTGATTATGATTTGATAGTAAAATAATTTTTTCCTGGATTTGGAGTTAACATTGCTTTTTGATTTCTGTTTTAGGAAAGGTTGAAACTTGAACGAAACAAAGAATATAATCAGTTTCTCAGGGGTAAGGAAGAATCCAGTGAAAAGTTTAGACAGGTAGAGAAGAGCACTGAGGTAAGTTTTACTATTAAAGTTTTAATACCACAGGTGAATATTTTGTATTTATTTGAAAAGCTTTTTATATTTTAGATAAGTGACCTGGATTCTATATAAAAATTTGAAAAATTAAGCCAAATGTGAGACACTTCAATATTTATTTTGGAGATTGTTTCATCTAAAACTGAAAAATTTATCTTACCTTTTTACATGTAATCTCACTGAGGAGATTAAATTTTAAAGATCAGCTTTATGAAATAATTTTTGTTTTTAAAGTGATTTTATTTTTTATTTTTTGAGACATCTCACATTTGTAGTTCAGGCTGGCCCTGAGCTCAGCCTTGAACTCACGGCAATCCTCCTGCCTCTGCCTCCCAAGTGCTGGGATTAAAGGTGTGAACCATCATGCCTGGCACTGTGGTTTGTGGTTCTGATTGCTGGTAGGTGTAAGTCTCCATACCTGGCACTGTTGTATGTGGTTACCGGGGCTGGAACTTAGGCCCTTGCAGATGCCAGAACCACTGAGCTAAATCCCTGGCCCTAAAGTGATATTTTAATATTGACAGTTTCTAGCTACCTGTGTGTCTGTGTGTGTGTGTGTGTGTGTGTGTGTATTTCTCAAATTTTAGGATGGTTGTTGTTATTAGAGCCAAAACTTTTTCACTTTCTATTTTCTTTATGCTGAGGAAGAATTTAACTTGGAATATTTTGAAGTAATATTTACTACAAAGCTATGTCTAATATTTCCTGGGTTAGGAATTTCATTTAGTTTGTCTTCTATTTTTATAGCCACTTACTCATTTTATTCTCCTGCTTATTAATATTTGATATTTTATTGCAAGATATATTTTCCTTGAAATTTTTTTTTAAAACAAAAATATTTCTTGTAGGGGCTTAAATGTTAGAATTGAGTTTAAGGCTTTACTTATATTTTAAGTAAATAACATCATTAATTTATTTTGTTTTTCTTTTCTGATTGAACAGCCTAGGAGTCAAAGAAATAAAAATCCTATTAGTCATATTAAATCTGATTTACCTTTACAAATACAAACATCTTGCACAAATTCAGAGGGTCCCAGGAGAGATGCCATAACTACTTCAGAGAGCTACGAAGAGCTTCTGAACCGAAAACGACTAGAGGAGGACAGATACCGACAACTGGATGATGAAATTGAATTAAGGAATAAAAGAATTACTAAAAAAGCTAATGAGAAAGTTGGTATTTCCAATTCAAAACATCAAAGGTTTGCCACCAAGGCTGGTGTTCCAGAAAGAAGATTTTGCAGGTTTCATGAGGATTCTGATTTTGATAGACAGTATGGTAGACCAGACCAAGATCCTGAAGTAGGTGAAGAAATGGATGAGAGGTTTAGATATGAAAGTGATTTTGATAGAAGACTTTTGAGAGTGTACACAAATGACAGGTATTTACCATTTCTGTTTTCATTTTCTTATTTAATATTGTATTACTTTTATATTAGTGTCAATCTCATTTGATTTACTGTATAATTCTAATATACTATCAGTTTTATAAAACACTTATTTTATAAGCTATCAGGGGAAAAAATAAAAACTCAAGATGGGATCCTGTTGTAAAGCTGAAAACCTGGAAGCTATACTTTTCATGTAAAAATAAGTGAGAAATAAACATGTCCACAGAAGGGACAAAAACAAAATTTTCACCAAGCATTGTGAGGCAGGAGTATTGAAAGTTTGAGCCCAGCCTGGGCAATTTAATGACTTAGTGAGAACTTGTCTCAAAGTTAAAAAAAAAATTAAAAATAAATTGGGATCTAGCTCAGTATGAAGCTTCTGAGTTCAGTTCCTAGCATTGTGAACAAATCAAAAATAAAATTTCCATGTCTCAAGCTTGGCACTGAGTAGAAAGAGTAAAAAACTAAAATTTTGCTTGGAAATTTGAAGTATACAGGTTCACAGTCTGAATTAATTCTGCCAATAGTGTCCAAAAAACCCCCAATACAAGATTTTAGAATGTCTTGGTTGTCCCAAAAAACTTGCAGGGGAAAAATAACTATTTTCTGCAATAACATGACTTAAAACCAAGTTGATAGCCATTCCAATTCAGATGTTAAAGAATAGCGAAAAGGATACAGTTTAAAATAGTGAAATGGGTGGGGGATTTAGCTTGGAGGTTCTGATGCCTGCTTTGCAAGTGCATGGACCTGGTTCTATCCCAGTAACCCCATACAACAGTGCCAGGTGTGGAGACTCACACCCATCAGCAATCAGTACCACTTACTTCATTGCTGGGCGTGGTGTTACACGCCTGTAATCCCAGCACTGGGAGGTAGAGGCAGGAAGATTGCTGAGTTGGAGGCTGAGTTCAGGACCAGCTTGAACTACAAAGTGAGATCTTGTCTTAAAAAAAAAAAAGTGAAATGTAGTCTATTCCTTTAATGTTCATGTATTCTAAGGATCAATATATTTGTTTCCAAGTTATTTAACATTTGTAATAGTGAAATGACATATTGTTATTGATTTTTAGATTTTTTTCATTTAACTTGTGGAAGTATTTATATTTTATTACAATGAAGTCTTATTGTAATTTTCATCTGTAATATTGAAAATATGGACATATATTTATCTAACTTTTAGAGATAAAAATACCAGAGTCCCATATTTGTCATTGACTTGTCAGTTTGAAAAAGGTTAAATCTAGATTTTTGAGCAGTGTATGGAATCTGTTTCATTTATTAGTTCAAATAATATGCTTTTTCGTATTTTATAAAATTTTCTCCTTAATTTTCTAAGTAAAATGACAATGGAAACATTTTACAGTTTTTTTTAATCTTTATTCTGTAGCTGTTATGTCCTATTTGTTTTTTTTTTTTTTTTTTGCACAGAGGTTGGGTACTGAGGTTTCCATCCAGGGAGCAGTGAACTAATAGTTGTCCTTTCAGCATTTTATTTTGAAATAGTATCTCGTTAAGTTGCTCATGTTGATTTGAACTTGAGATGCTCTTGCTTTAACCTCTCAAGTAGATGGCTACCCCACAAGGCCACAATATTCTTACACTGATTTATGTCATTTAAGTGAAGGATTTAGAATTTTGGAATTTTCATTGTAGCTTCTCTGATTTGAATCTAATTGTACTTCAGAAAATGTTCCAAATCCTGTAATGTATTTCACTTGTACATGAAAGAGCTTGTTTTTAAAGGTAATCAAAGCTGCCCTAACTAAACAAATTCTGATTTCTAGAACATCTGGACTCTTGGTGATGCTCTCTTTGTGTATGGGAACTTTTTTCCTTTATGTTTATCTTTAGAATATTAATTTATGCATACCTTTTAAGTTTGGGACCTTAAGAAACATATGACTACACTTTGTTTTTTATATATTTTAGTTTTTATAATTAAACCTTGACATAATTTTATACATGAATTAAATGAATTCTATCCTAGTAATTTGAGAACTAACTTATTTTCTCTTGTATCTTGTAAATGAAATGAACTTTTTATATCACCTTACCCAATTAGTATTTTGAGAATAGATATGTGGTTGAGTTCTTAGTAGTTAAAATTAATGAATATATTTCTTCAAAATCTAAGTCATCTTAGCCAGGTATGGTGGTGTAGACCAGTAATCTTAGCTCACCGGGAGGCTGAGGCAGGAGGATACAAAGTCCCAGCCCAGACTGGGCCACTTAGTGACTTAGCTTCCTCTCTGAAAAGAAACAAGAAAATATATAAAAAGGGTTGGGGGTATAGTCAGTGCCAAGGCTTGGGGTTCAATCCTTATTACTGAAAGAAGGGGGAAAAAGAGAGAAAAATACCAGATGGTTTCTTGCCAGGCATGGTGTTGCATGCCTGTAATTCTAGCACCTGGGAGGCTGAGCTAGGAGGATTGCCATGAGTTCAGGGACAGTTTGGGTTGTATGGTGAGTTTAAGAGCAGTTTAAACTAAGACCCTGTCTGCAAAAAACCTTTTTTTTTTTTTTTTTGTAATGATTTCCTTTAAGTAAGGACAAATTAGATTCGTCTGTCCAGTGTGCTATATTGATACAGGACCAAAGGATGGTAATATTTTTCTTTTTATAATGTGTTATTGATAATGTAAACATTGTAAATTTACTTCTCAAGTAGGATGACTTACTAAAGAAACAGGAAAAGGTACTCATTTAGAAATTGTTTTATCCCTGTTTAAATTAGATGTGTGAAAATACTGTGGTTTTGAATAGTTGGCTGTATACTGCTTTTTTTTTTCTTCTCTTGGATTTTTGAGACTAGGTCTCACTCTGTAGTTGAGACTAGCCTTGAACTCACTGTATAGCCCAGGCTGACCTCTGAACTCATGACCTCAGCTGTGCATGTGCTAGGACTAGAAACATTTAGCACCTGACTCAGTTTACTTGCTTTATTTTTTAGTGCTTAATTTTATTTGTTTGTTTGTTTTTTGAGACAGAGTCTCAATTTGTAGTTCATGCTGGCCCTAAACTCACTATGTAATCCAGGCTGGCCTCAAACTTGAGGCAGTCCTCCTGCCTCTGTCCCCTGAGTGCTTGGATTACAGATGTGAGCCACTACACCTGGCAAACAAATAGTTTTTGTTTTGTTTTGTTTTTTGTCTTTGTACTAGGGATTGAACTCAGGACCTCTTGCTTGCCAGCCAAGCATTATGCTGCTAAACTAAATCCCCAGCCCTTAAAGAGAGTTTAAAAAGTTGATTAATTGGTCAGAGAATTTAGCTCAGTGCTTCTGGAGCCTGTCTTGCAAGCACAAGGGCCCAGTTCGATCCCTGTAACCACACTGCCATAATGTTGAGTGTGGAGACTCACGCCCACCAGCAGTCAGTACCACATACCACAGTGCTAGTACTGATACCACACTGCTGGGTGTGGTGGCTCACACCTGTAAATCTCAGCACTCAGGAGGCAGAGGCAGGAGGATTAGTGTGAGTTTGAGGCTGAGCTCAGGGCCAGCCTGAATTACAAAGTGAGACCCTGTCTTTTAAAAAAAAAAGAAAAGGTTTTTTTTTTGATTTATTAACTTTTAAAATCCTTATGAAATGTCTATTTTTAAACAGTAAACCTTTATTTAACAATGGTAAATCATTAATTTTTAATAAAGCTGAATAGTATGCTTTAACGTTTCATGATCTTTTAAGAAAAGCAAAAGATTTATAGGCTCTGAAGACAATTGTATCTTTTTAATGAAATAAAAAAAGATGCATATTTCATTCTTTTTCTTGACTATTTCTTGCATGTGGATTTTGCTGTAGTTATCAGGGAGAGGTAGCTTTTATAATTTTGTTAATCATTTGTTTCTTCAGTGGAAGGTACATCTTAGAACATCTTTCATACAGACTGTTCACTAGGAAATGTTTGTAGTTTTACTATGCATGTTCGCAGAGACTTTGCTTTTATAAGTACAATCATTTGTTAAATTTCTTGAACTTCAAATGGACTTTGAAAATGACCTCTTGGGCATACAGTGCTTGCTCTCTTAAGTTATGTTTATGTGCTGAAGAGCCTTAAGCTATCTTTATATGCTGAAACATATGTAAGTGTGGATACTTTGGTATAACTAAATAGAATATAAGCTAGACAATTAAAAGTGCAGGAAGCCATAAGTTCTTTGGTAAATTTTTTCTTTGTTAAATTTTATAAAAATGCTTTGTGTGTCTAAATAGCCTTTAATTCTAGACTCCCAAGTTATGATTTAAAATTTTTGCAGCTTTAGATTTTGTTTAAAATTTTTATTGATATAACTACTTCATGGGTACATAAACACGTTTACTTTTGTGTGTTGTGTCTCTTGGGTTCCAAGACCACTTCTAGATTTTATATTCTCTAAGAAGATTTCTTAGGGTTTGTGTATATAGCTGTGTAATTGTGGCTGTATATTTAATTGTGGCTGTATATGTAATTGTGGCTGTATAGTTGTAATTGTGGCTATATATATAAAATTGTAATTATGACTGATTTATTGCATCAAAAACATACAAAGCAAAATGAGCAAAGAGAAAAGGTACGTGGGACAAAATTAGGAAGAAAAAAGACATGAGCTTTCAGAGCCTCTCCTGCAGAAGTCTCACAGGAGATGATTAATTCCTCCATTATTGAGTTGTTGACAATATAAAAAAATGTCTACTAGAAAGCTCATTTAGATCCAGTACCCAAGATTTTTTACTGGAACCTAGTCATATAGACACCCTTTTCTTATCATACACTAAAATTCCAGATTCTTTGAAGGTATTTTAGCATGACCTGTGTTGTTTGGGCAAACGGCAATAGTGAGCCACTCAAAGTTATTGGAGTGGTAGAAACTCTCCTAAAATCTGTGTTCTCATCTGCTAGTCAGGGCTCTGTGTACAAGCAGGCTTTTCTAAGGATAGGCATTCTCTGCTTGCTCTGCTAAATCTTTTGCACATGTGTATGTTATAGACCCAATATAACTAAACTTGCTTGTCTGTCATTGTTAATTACAAATTTTAAGTTTTGAATTTACATTTACCTGTGTTTTCAGTTGCAGGTGTAGGAAATGGGACTAAAACTGATATGTCAGTTGAAAAGAGAGTATCTAGACATTAGGTTATGTAAAACCAGGTATTTTTTGATAAATTCAAAATTCTTTTTTAAACTGTTTATTGAGAGCTGTTTAGCGACAGCTAAAAAAAAAAGAAGTCATTAAGATATCATGCCAAGACATTAACATTATTCAGATTAAAATCCAAATAGATTTTTTTCGTCCACAGATAATTTTTAATAGTGGCTTATATGATGGACATGAGTAAAGAATGAATTTTATTTGCTATAGGTGCTGCTGAAGTGAGCACAAGAATTTTATATACTGACTATCAGAATGAAAAGTTCTTTTCCTATTAAAAGTAAAAATTTTATTAACTTGATGGTGAAATTCATCTATAAGTACTGAGCTGTGGTTGTCTTACTTTCTTGATCCTGAGATATAAGACTGGAAGGATGATTTACTTTGGTTCAATTTGTGGAGATTTCAGCCCCTAGTTAGCTGGATCCAAGGCAGGGAGGCATGGCAGTAGAGAAGCCATTCATGGTATAGCAGGCAGGAAACAGCAAGGGTTGGTGGGAGACAGAGGGATAATATATACCATTTCAGGTCATGCCCTTGATGCCCAGCTATTAATTTATCTGTGAACTAATCCAACCATTTGTCTCACACACTCATGATTCAATCACCTGCCCAAAGCCCCACCTATGAATACATGAGTCTTTGAGGAGACATCTAGATATAAGCAGTAACAGTACTTTCAGCAGTTATATTTCTATTAGTCTTCTTGATAAAGACCATCTGATTTTTAACTAACTCAACAGCCACATAAGGAAATAGGACTTATGAAATGCTGGTTTTCATGGATAAGTTTTGGTATGAAGAAAGTTATTCATTTCTGAGGTCTGCAAAATTAAACTAAAAAAAAAAATCAGTGTTTGCCAAATGGAAAAAGAAAATGTTAAGTTAAAACACTTTTTGTTATTATTTTCTAAAAAGGTTTGAAAGGAAATTAGAAAAATATTCTTAATCTTTTAATTTCTAAGTAAAGAGAGCTGATTGTTATATCTGTCCTTAAATCTACCTATTTGTTCATGCTTTCCATTCAGCTTTTGGTAACATTTATTCTTTAATGTTATATATGTGTTAGCCAATGCTATGGTTTTCTATATTTAGTTTAATTTATTGATAAGGTTGCTGCCATATTTTTGAGTTAAAAGATTTGCATTTAGAGTGACATAATTCCCCAAATTTATGAGTTTTAACTTAAAATGTCTCATTTTGACTACAGTCTTCATGCATGCAGGGAGCAGTGCCCAGCATAGTACTTAGGATGCAGCAATTACTCAATTATTTACATAGTAAGTGAATGATAGAAAATTTAGCTTAACTTGCTCTAAGTTTAAAAATGTTCAAAGTTTGTGATTTGAAATAAATTTTTTCTAGAAATTATATTGAAATAATTTGTAATAATCTGCTTTAAAAACATTCTAATAGGGGTGAGGTGTGTGGTTCCTACCTAGCATATGCAAGGCCCTGTGTGCCATTCTTCAGATCTGCAAGGTAAACTAAACTGAACCAAACCAAGCCAGAAAATCCTCCTTAAATGCTGAGTGTCTATTAATAACCAGCAGATCATACTTGAAAGAAATCTTGTTTAAATTAATTTTAGAATGTGTTTACAATAAAACTTCATTATAACAGTGTTCCCTTTAATGTTTCCAATATCAAATGTTAAAATCCTAAAGAGATTAGAAGGTTCACTGTATGTGGGACATGCTCTATAAGATAATATGTTTTTAAGGATGCATGGGAAAAGACAAGGGAACGTGCCACCTGTGGAGGATGATGGTGATATCATAGAACAGTCAAACACACGAATTTTGTCTGCTGGACATGAAAGGTATAGTATGTGGTATAAATTCTGCCCGTCAGTCACTACATTGTGAAATAGCATCTACCTAAAACTAGCTTATTAAAAAAGTAAGATACAGAATATGAATAGCCTTCATTACTAGTGGGAAAGGGGTTAAAGTGGGAAAACTGGTGAGGAGATAGTAGTAAATGAGAATTTATAACACTTGACAGTGTTACTTTGAAGGACAGTTTTTGGTTATAAAACCTGCCTCACATATTCTAAGTAGGTCCCTGTCATTATAAAGTATATAAATTTGTTTGAAATAGGAGAGATATACATAAAATTTAAAGGAGTGAAATCTATTTAAAATGTCTTAGGAGTCATAGTCATGCACTTTGACTGAAAGTGAATTAAAAATAATCCTGCAATGTCAATTTCTCTTTCAGAATTTTTTGATTTTTGGCATATTGGGTAGATAATTTTTAATGTTTTTTTTGTTGTTGTTGGTCTTTTTGTTTGTCTTTTAGAAAGACAGGAAATAACATCATAGCTTAATTTTGCGATTTCTTGTGTGATATATAAGAATAAATGGTTCTAATCTGTGGTGTAATGAAGACATTCTTATCATAGGTCAAACGAGATGTCTCTTTTCTTTGAAGAAATGTAGTACATAAAGATACTTTCAATAAGAGCGTTTACTGTTTGATTCTAGTTAAACTTTCATAGAGGGAATTATTTTCCCATAGTTTTATCTTCAAGGAGGATTTTTAAAAAGAGGTGATCTTCTAAGTATGTGCATGAGTTATAGTTTCTTTTTCTAAGAATTTATTATACACTTATCTGTTTTTATTACTGAATAATCATTCTTAGGAAAAAGATTTTATTCTTTGGAATCTATAAAGCAAGTGAAGCAGACTGAAGAAAAGGATTTTATTTATAACCTTGCTCTATGAGTCATTCAGGTTGACCTGGAACTCTCAGTGTAATCCAGGCTGTGTTCAAACTTGAAATACTGCTGCCTTAGCCTCCCAAGTGCTAGGATATAGGTATATGCCACCAAACCAGCTAAAACATGATATTTTATTGAACCTGAGTACAGTGGTATTTCTATAAAGAAATAAAATGCTATGGTTTATCTATATATCCAAAAAAAGCAAGAGAATCCAAAGATGGGTAAGTGGGGGAGGAAAGGAAGGAAAGGGGATGAAAAAGGAATTAAGATGTGTTATGTACATGTACCAATTTTCTGCAAGGAGTGTAAGCATGTACTATATACATGCACTAATAACATAAAATTTTAAAAATTATGTAGATGTTTTACTGTCCATAGAACTTTGAAAGGTAGTAACTCATATCTACATTTTACTTTTGTCTTTGTTTCCTGAACATTATCTAGGTATTAATACTCTTCTTTGTTTTAGTGCTCGAGACAATGAACCATCCAAATCTAATCGAGAAATCTGTAGTCCTTTTGCAGGGATGCTGTTTGGTATGTATAAAATTTCCAAAAGATTATACTTTTGCAACATTATATGTAATATCTTTAATGAGAACTTAGTGTCATAATACTAGTTTTAATAATCATAGAAAACATTTTTCAAGTGCCTATGTTAGGTTTCATGCTGAACATTTAATATGGACTGTATAGTTTTATATCATTTTAAGGCTAAATAACTTATTGATACACTTTCTTTGCATTATTGTAATAAAAAACAACAATAGGTTTTATTTTTCCAGGTTTTCCTTCAATCATTTTTCAGTCCATTTAGCAAATTTTATACCAAAATATTTTCATAATTTGTGATTTTTCTGTTTTTGCTTTGTCTTTGCATGTACAGGTAAAAATTTTTGATTTGGCTGTGTAACACCCCAAATTATATTTATTTTGTAAAAGTTCTTATGCTGGGGATATATAACTATGTGCATATGGGTACAAATAATAAGCTATTAATTAATTTTAAAACATTATAAGAATATCCATGCATTCATAAGGTTTGCACTTTTTCTGGTACAGACATATACTCACAGATATGACCATTAAGCATTTTATAAATTTATATTTTATGTAATTTTATCCCTAATTTGTGCCATTTTTTGATATATTAACAAAAGTACAGATGTCCTTCACGTAAAATCATGCTTTCATCTATTGCTACAGTTTTTGAGGTTTTTACTGCATTTTTGAATATACTTATAATTTTTTCCATGAGTTTAAAAAACTTATTCAAAAGTTTGAACTCTTACATTTGATATTGTTAGAGAAATGTAAACAGTTTAAAATAATCAAAAAAGGATATTGCATGGCATCCTATATATGCCTATTGCCCTAGCTATTATTTTTAGACTGATAAAATCTATATCCAGTAATGGTACTATCCATCTGTAGAAGATTGAAGCTTGGCCTATATCTCTCACTGTGTACTATCCTAAAATAAAAATAGATTAAAAAACTAAATGTTAAACCAAAGACAGTTTACCTGCTGGTAGATAAAACAGGTCAAACTTGAAGTCAGAGATGCAGGCAAAGACTGTGAACAGAAGGATCCTGGCCACGCAGGAGAATCAACAAATGAGTCTTACTAAACACAGAATCCCCTCACAGCAAAAGAAATAGCCAACAGAGTGAAAAGGCAAACAGCAGAGTGGCAAAAAAGAAAAAGAAATGCCAACCCTTCCTTAAACAGAGGACTGGCTAATATGTAGAATATTTAAAGACCTCAAAATTAGACCTCTCTCAAAATAAAAGACCCAGTTAAAAAATAGACACATGAAATGAAGACTCTTCACTGAAGAGGTACACATGACCAAATAAGTACATGAAAAAATGCTCCACATTGATGTGCATTAGAGAAAGCAGATTCAAACTGATATTTCACCTCCCCCTGAAAGAATAGCCATCATCAAAGAAATCACATAGTAATCGATGTTGGTGGGGCTGTGGGGGAAAAGGAACCTTTCTACACGGTAGGTGGGAATGTAAACTAGTACAGCCAGTATGGAAATCAGTGTGGAGATTCTTTAAAAACTGAAACTAGACATTCCAATAGACACATTCCCAAACGAGTTAAAGACATCACATCATAGTAATACATGCATGCCCATGTATACATAGCAGCAAAATTCATAATATTTAAATCTTAGAAGCAGCCTATATGTCAGTGAGTGGGTAATGTGGTATTTACATACAGCAGGGTACCACAATGCCATAAAGAAAGATAAGTGAGTCATTTGTAGGAAAATGGATGCAAGGCGCTTTGCGTCAAGTGAACTAAACAGACACATAAGCTTAAATATCACATGGTTTTTCTTAAATGAGAAATGCAAGTATAAATAAAGAGCAAAATAACGGACAATGGGAAGGAAAGAAATAGACTTTGGTGAAAGGGGAAGAGGATCAGGATGGAGGGAAGGAGAAGGGAGTGAGGGGTAGGAGATGAACAAAGAGTGTTGTGTATGTGTACTACACAGAAGTATGCGTAAAAATGTACCACAAGCATTTTTGAAAAAAAGGGAAGGAGTCAAGAAATAAGGGGAAGAAGGGAAGGAAAAAGGGATAAAAAGTGGAATTAAGGTACATTATATGTGCATGTACCAACTTTTCATAACTAATGTAAACATGTACTGCAAACATGTACACTACTAATGAAAAAAAGGAAATGGACAAATGAAATGAATAGACCCTTCTGGGAAAAAGTTTAAATTGCCAGTGAAGATAGGAAAAAATTTTCAACACCTCTGGCCAGTAGAGTAATGGAAATTAAAATGCTGAGATTTAATCTTAGAGAAGAAAAAAAAAGGAGCAGTCACTAAGAAATCAAATAATGGCATGGCATGGCTGCAGTGTAAAGGAAACTCCTATACTGTTGGTGAAAATGAAAACTTGTACAACCACTGTGGAAATCAGTATGGAGCTTTGTCAGAGAACTGACATTAGAAATTCCAGTGCCTGTAATCTCAGTACTCAGGAGGCAGAGGCAGGTTCATCAGTCCAAGTTTGAGGCCAGCCTGAGGTACAAAGTGAGATACTGTCTTAACACCCCCCACACCATAAAAATTTCATTTGACTTAGTTTATCCTCTTCCAAGTATCTTCTCAAAAGAGCTAAGGGTGTCTGTGATAGCCAAACATTCAGAACAATGTTTATAGCAGCATAATTCATAATAGGTAGTAGTATTTCCATTAAAAGACATAATGGGTAAAAAGTATGGTATCTGTGAATAATGGAATACTATTCTCCTGGAAGGAGAATAAATTTGAGACAATTGTAGGAAAATTGATCCATGTAGAAAATACAGTGTTAAGTGAAATAAATCAGACACACAGCTTAAATACCATATGGTTTCTCTCATTTGAGTAAGGCAAAATACAAATTAAAAGCAAAATAAAGGATTAATAGAAGAAAACAGGAAGATAACTCTTTTGTAAATGGGAAGAGTGTCTGGGAGACCAAGGGGAAAGGGAGGAAAATACTTAAGCCATAGTTCCGCAGTGAATGTAAACATATATTGTAGATATGGACTAAAGATAATGAAAATGGGGAAAGGAGACTTAGAAAGGGAGGGAGGGAGGTGGGAAGAAGGGGATTAAAAAGAATAAAGATGTGTTATATATATGTACCTATTCCCTAAAATGAATATAAAACTCATGCCCTACAAACATGTACATGTACAATTTAAAAGCAACCCACACTTACTACATCCCACTTTCTGTGGGTTAGAAATCTAATCCTGAGTTAATTAGGTTAATCCATGGTCTCAGAAGGCTGTAATTCAGGTGTTAGCTAGGCTATGTGCCCCCCCCTTTATTAATATATGTTTATAATATATAGAAAATACAGTCCTCCTGGGGGAATTGGTACATACACAGGATCCCATGATCCTCTTTTAATTTCCCCTTCATTCCCCTTTCTTGTCCTCAGTTCAGATGGGGAGGTTCACTTGAGTTTTGGTTAGCCCCAAGAAGAGACAGAGTTGTGGGAATGTCTCAGTGTGCCTTTATTCTCATGTGCTGCCCAGCCCCGCACATCTTACAGCAGTCCTCGGCAGCTAGGTTCCCCCAGTCCTCATGGCAGTCTACATTTATACGAAAATACACAGTAGTGGCCACTTGCTAGCATCAACCTTGGTTATATTAGTTACTTACACTGGAACCCAAGAGGTGTGCTTGTGCTGAAATCTCATTGATTTTGAGTTCACTGGAAATTGCTCCCTCATAGCCTGAACCAGTCCCATCTTCCTTCTTTTCAAATGTGAATCAATTATTTGATTCATTGAACTTTGTAATTTTTTAATCATAGTTTCATTAATTTCTGCTCCCCTATGTATAATTTTTTCCTTCTTTTAGCTTGATATTTGGATTGTTCTTGTTTTTATAGGACCTTGAGATGCATCTAGGCTGTTTTTCATCTAGAGCAGTAGTGGCGAACCAATGGCCTGTGTGCTGCCACCGGCTATTTGTTGTTATTGAAAGCTCTGAAAGGCTTGCCATCACCGGTCTAGAGGCTGGAGTGGGGGAAGAATCTTGCCACACTACATATTCAAGTATTTCACAGAATTAATTTTTTTTTTTATTCTTAGGGCCATTTATTATTATTATTATTGTTATTTAAATTGAAATCTTTATTGGTACATTACAAATACATATCATGATTGCACTCCACAATGAGAATTTGTACCAGTATATGACACAACTTAATTCTTATTTTTTCCCATAGCTCTACCCACCCTACCACACCACCCCCTATATACATAAACTTTGTTTCCTTTCTTTTTTGTTATAATCTCATTATTTTTCCCCTTCACCCCATTTCACTTTGAGTATTTTCTCTTTCACAATATATAACATACATTCTAGAACTCATTTACATCATTATTTTCTCATACCAGAGAAAAGATGCTATATTTACACATCCGTGACTTATTTATTTCACTTATGAGGATGTGCTCAAGGTACATCCATTTAAGTATAAATGATTCAAACTTATCATTTTTTATGGCAGAATAATACTCCATTCTACAGAAGAACCACAACTTTTTAATCCTGTCTCCAGTTGATGGACATTTTGGTTGTTTCCAAGATTTAGCAATCACAAACTGTAAGCATGGGTGCACATATGTCACTGTGACATGAATCTTTCCATTGCTGCTCATTGTATACTGCTAGCAAGGAGAATTTGTAAACTCAGGGAAAGACCATTGCCTGTGCTAAGAGCTTTCATCTGATTATATCAAATCCACCTAAAATCCTCTCCCATTTGGTTATTCCAGAGTTAATTGATTTCCCACCCTAATTACATCTGCAAATTTCTTTCACTTTTCCATGTTCTGTTTTATAGTAATTCACAGGTCCTGTCCACTAACTCAAGAGGAAAGATTATACTCAAGCAGTCAGCACTAGGTGAAGGGAACGTACAGGAACCATCTTCAAATTTTGCCTACCACAGTCACATTTTTGGGGGATTGTTACTGAGAAGTAATTTGGTATTATTGAGGTTTTAGTTTTGTTTTGGCAGTACTGAAATTGACTCCAGAATCTTCACAATGAGTTACATTACAGCCCATTTTTATTTTTATTTTTTCTAGTCCTTTAAAAAAATTATTATTTAAAATTGTTTGTTTGTTTTGAGATAAGTTCCTCTAAGTTGCCTAAGGCAAGACTCAAATTTAGGATCTTTCTGTCTCAACCTCTCATTTGAGGGGTATTTCAAAAATTTTCTGGAGATATGTTGAGTCTATTTATTCCAGAGAATAGTTTAAGCCTTGCTTCTACAGAGTAATCTTTCTGGGATTTTCCCTGACAGTCTTAGGGGTCACCGAGAATTATATGCAAACTGGCTGCAATTTGAATTTTTCTCTTATTTCAGATCTGCAAAATTTTTGTTTATGTGTCCTTAGTGTTTTGTTCAGCTAACTTGAATTTCTGTCTAAATACACAGACTGGTGCACAGTAAAATGTGAAAGGCACACTTTTTTTTGATCTTTGCTTCAAACTTCCAGCTGTGTTAGCTTTCCTCAGTTTTGATCTTTTCTCACTTTCATTTTTTGTGGTGCTGCAAATCAAACCCAGAGCTTCACACAGGCTAAACTTGTCCCCTACCACTGAGCCATACCTGGCCTCCCAGATGCCTCTTCATTCACTGTAGCTCAGTATCTAGGCTCTGTCTGGGTTTTCTTTCCCAGTGCTTGTAGTCTGGAAATGGCATTTGGGGAAAAATTAAAGTGGTTATAGGGCTTTTTTTTTTTTTTTCTCTCTCAGGTATTATAGTCCTGTGCTATTTGTTGTCCAGTGTCCAAAAATATTATTTTTTTATATTTTGCCTGACTTTCTAGTTATTTATAGTGGGAAGTTAAGTCTTAAGCTTTTTAATCTTTATAGTCAGAGGTGGAATGGAAGCCTACTTTGATTTTAAAACAGTTATGAAACTTAATGTAACTCATGGTACTCCTCTGGGAGTTTCACTGTTGCTGACATCTGTACTTAATGGGCAAACTTAGGTACTGTGTACCCAGTATGGTTGGGAAATCCATAAGTAAGGTGACAGGCAATTTTCTGATTTTGAAACCCTGTGATTTATGTAGCATTCCAATCATGCATATTTACATGGAGAGTTTATTTTTTGGCTCTAATTTAAACAAGAATCATCTCTGGATCCAAAAGTTTTGCCTCAAACTTCACATTACAGCAATCCTCCTGACTCTCCCTCCCGAGTGCTGGGGTTACAGGTGTGAGCCACCACGCCCGGCACTGTGGTATGTGGTACTGGTTGCTGCAGGGGTGAGTCTTCATGCCCAGTATTGTTATGTGGTTACCGGGCATCGAACCCGGGTCCTTGCGCTTGCAAGACAGGCGCCGGAACCACTGAGCTAAATCCCTAGCCCATGGATCCAAAAGTATTATTCGACTTTTACACAAATGAAATCAAGGTGAGAGGATGTTTTTCTGATAGTATTAAAGTAGCTATCAAGTTTATTACTGCTACTGTGATTAGTATTGCATTTTAAAATGATTTATGTATGTTTGGTTAAGATGGTTAATTTTAGATGTTAAACCTACGTGTGGATGGATGTACTTAGGGAGAAGGTTACTAGGAAGATAAATTGTGTTAATTTTGCATTTTATATGAAGTATAGAGAAGACCTAACTAAGATTAATGACCCTCAGAATAGAAAGGAAGGAAGCCTGAACTGAATTAAGATGAACAGTAAAGTTCTAGTGAGAGATTGTGGATCCATTACTCATTAATACAATAATTAAATGAATTTTTAAAGTTTTAGTTTAATATGATGTTTAAGAGTTAAGACTAGATCGGTTTCTTGACAATATCCAGGAGGCGAGGATCGAGAACTTACCCAGAGAAAGAAAGAGAAATATAGACAAGAATTATTGGAACAAATGGCTGAGCAACAGAAGAACAAGAGACGGTAATGAAAGGTTTGCATTTAATACCAGTGTTTTGAATTTAAAGTATACTTATATGAGATGACACGATTGTAAAATAAAGAGCTGTTTTTCCTAACCTAATTTTTGATTTATGTCACTTACATATCAATCAATGCATTGTAAATGAGCAAGAAAAATAGATACTATAAAAATGTTAATTTTCTTTGTCATAGGTAACAGATCAACAAATCAAATGCAATAGGCTTTTCCCTTCTTTCAAAATGGTGCTCAACTTTTTCTTTACAGTAACATTTCATGTTATCTGTGTGCCTATTGGGTTATCCTTTACATAGTAACAAAATACTGTATGTTTTTAAATATCAAGCATACATGCACAAATGCAGTATAAAATAATCATATGTAAATCACAGATGTTTATGTTCTATATGAGTCTCAGCATGTATAATCTTTCCTATAGAAATATGTGCAAAGTACTTATTATAGTTTAAATTTAGGAGTGGAAGTCTTGATTTTAGAGAACTGGCACTTTTATTTACTTTTTTATCCTTTTTTATGTAAACCAAAAATATACTGATATATTAAGAGAGATTTGTTTAATAAAGATTTTTAATTTTAGGTTTTATTCTGTATGGATTACCTTGTCTTTGAAGTATCCCATGGATTAGTTTTAAGATATTTACTCTAAATCAGTTAATATAAATTTTAGTATCAGTCAGAAAATTTGAATTGTGGTATGATTTAAGATTTGGAGATGTAGTACATAGGTTTTGCGTGCAGATATGTTTCGATGATGCTTATAATTTTGATAGTGTTTACTACAACTTTTTAATACATAAAACTTTAATTTTGTTTAGAGAAAAAGATTTAGAACTCAGAGTTGCAGCTTCTGGAGCACAAGACCCTGAGAAATCGGTAGGGGCTCCTGGTACCTCTTAATCTTTCATTAAGATAATCCTCAAGTATAGAGACAGATATTTACTGGGAGACTTAAGAGTAGATCAGTTTGAACAATAACAAAATAAATTCTATTCTCATAAAATGTAAATCTTAATTCTCATCTGTGTTGTTTCTTTACCTAACTTTTCTTTTTCATTTGCATATCACTTTTTAGTTTGTTTTAAATTAGTCCTTTACTTTATTCACATGTACTATTTCATAGGAAATAATATCTACTCAATTTACAATTGATATTAATCTGAAATATGCCATGATCACTTAAATTTTTAAGTATAATTTTCAAAGAAATTTTAATTCCGACCTTTAAGCTTTGTAGTTATTGTTATTTAGTGTGCAACTAGAACAACAATAATCCTTTTTATTTAATTTTGCAATTCTGATTTTAAGTGAAATGAACTACATTATTGCAGTTAAGTAGGAAGAGGTAAAATTTACTGCTTTTACCAATGTACTTTTTAGTTTGATATAAAATTTTACTAAGGAAAATTTTTACTTCATTCTTAAATGTTAATAAAGTCTTAATTTCATTAAAAACTTAATTTTCTTCTGAAGATATAGCAAGATAAAGTAGCCTTAACATTAAAGTTATTTAAATTTAAATTGTTATTCAGCCATAGTGATTTACTTCTAACTATATTAAGTGTATATCTTCTTGAGTTACCAGTTTTTAAAAAAGTAGAGATAAGGTAAGGCTAGAAGTATAACTTAGTGGTAGAGTGTGTTTAGTAAACAAAAGATTCTAGGTTCAATTTCCAACATTAAAAAAGAGAAAGCAAAAAAAAGTTTAGTATGGCACAAGTTCCCCCATGTGCATCTGACTGTTCATAGAATAAGACTTTTAGACTAATTTGAAAAATCATTCCAGGTAAGGTAAACACGATAGAAAAAGCAAGATAAATTCATAAGTTAAATATATTTTCTTCTATCAATAAACACCTTGGATAACTTTTGCAATCAGCATTTCCTTCTAGGGACCAGGAATTTAGCTCATTGCTTCCAGTGTCTGCCTGGCAAGCACAAGGTCCAGAGTTTGATCCCTGGTAATCACATACCACGTTGCCAGGCATGGTGGCTCACACTTGTCGTCCCAGCATTCTGGAAGCAGAGGCAGGAGAATTGCTCTGAGTTTGAGGCTGGCCTGGGCTACATAGTGAACTCAGAACTACCCTGAACTACAAAGTGAGACCCTGTCTCCAAAAAAAAGAATTTCCTTTTAGCCAAGTGTAGTGCCCCATGCCTGTGATATTACCTCTCTGGGAGGCTGTGTCCAGAGGACATAGGTTCATAGGTTCAAGGTGTCATAGGTTCAAGCCTAGCCTGGGTAATTTGAGGGACCCTATCTAAAAGACAATGTGAAAAAAGAACTGGAATTGTAGCTCAGTACAAAGTTCCTGAGTTCAGTCCTTTGTTCCATTGGGAAAAAGAATCTTTATTTATAAGTTTGAACTTTTTAATATCATATATTTCATGTTAAATTTTGCAGTGTCTGACGTTTGAATTGAGACCCCTAAAGAGTGTCAAGTTGATTTATGAGAATAAACATCAGAGATATGTACTTATGTATTTAATGTTTTT
The DNA here is from genome assembly GCA_004026965.1 of Petromus typicus. Lineage (NCBI taxonomy): Eukaryota > Metazoa > Chordata > Mammalia > Rodentia > Petromuridae > Petromus > Petromus typicus. Next base: position 39,236 of record PVIR01012682.1, read on the forward strand.
CAAAGATAGTAAACATTATATTTACCTTTACTTTTGATGTCAAAGCTTAGAAAAGGACATACAAATGTTGGCCTGTGGCTTAATCCAGCTGCTACTTGCTTTATAAATAAAATGTTATTAAATTACAACCTCCTTAATTCTTTATATCTTTTCTGTGACTGCTTTGGCACCACAGCAGAGGGGGCAGTTGTTGAAGAGATTGCGAAGCCCAATGCATTCACTGTTTGGCCATTTACTGAAAGCATTTGCTGACTGTTCTGCACCATGCTTTATTATCAGAAATGGCAATGGAGAAGTACAGAGATACTGTTGTATTATAATAGAAAAACTGGTTTATTTAAAATTAATTCCTGGCTTTAATTATTGATTCATAAAGGTGAGATCTTAGGTGACTTATGTCTTAATTACCCATTTATAATTTAAGAATTAGATCATTAAAATATTTTATAGCTATAAGCTCTGTTACTTTGTGACAGTTTTAAGTGCCCACCGGAAGAGGGTCTTTTGCGGACCCTTTCATCTTTAAATTTGTGATATGATGTAACAAATAGATTTTTTTCTTTATTTTAGCCTGATAGACTAAAGCAGTTTAGTGTGACACCAAGACCCATTGGAGAGATGACACCACCCGAAAGACCCAGAGTAGCTTTCCAGACTCCTCTCCCTCCTTTATCTACTCCTTCTGCCCCATCCATTCCACCAGTTCACTCCGTCCCTTCTCAAAATGAAGATTTGCACAATGGACTCAGCAGCACCCTTGGTGAAATGGTGCCTCCCAGGTGCTTGTTTAAAATGTTTTGTGTTAGAGAATTAGGTAACAAATTGTTAAATTAATGTTTAGAAGAATAAACTGAAGCAAATGACATTATCCTTCAGAGATTTTGCATAATTAATAGCTTTGCTAAATATTTTCTCTTAAAATTATTTTCAGTTTTTTCTCTGCTGTTATAAATCAAGGAAAATCTGTTTAACATCTTTTGTTTAAAGATTTTTATATTTAGAATATTTGACTAACCCATATTAGTCTTGAGTTTTAGATATTTAGATATTTTTCATATCTTTAACATATAAAAGCTTTGCATTATCCTCAGTTTTGTTATTTCCACTTGGCAAACATTGAATTCATTCTTCATCTTATGCAGAAAAAAAAATTGTAATATAACTATATATAAATATAATTTTATTTCAGTTCTTGTTTTCTTAACTTCTTTACTTTTGATTACTCAGGGAATATGTAACTCAAATGCTTGGAATAAAAAGTGTTCACTATAATAAACCTGTAACCTAAATTTTAGAGTAAAGATCTGATTCTATAAATAGAAGATATCCTGCTATTCTAGACTATACATAGAGAAAATCTTGTTAACATAGTATTTTTTTATGACTTATGTTTATTTTCTGGTTACTTTAAATCTTTTGATGTTTTTCTGTATCCTGTTTTTTAGGAGGACTTTGATCTTTTATTTATTACTAACATGTTTACTATGTTTGTCAAGAGTTTTATTTTCTGTAATGTTTTGGTACTCAACAAATTGGGCAGGATTAGAATTACAGGGCAAAGTTTGGTGTTTTTAGCTTCTGATAAGTGATTGAACTGGTTGGCTCTATTGTATGAAATTTGGGCAAACTATCTCTGTTCAACTTCTATTTTTTCATTTATAAAGTGGAACAGTACAATATTTTTTTCTTTTTACAGGGTTGTGACTATTAAATCTTATATAAATCTACTTAATTTAGAAGTTGGTAACAGCTCCTTTTTATAACTTCTTTGTTGCTGTACCTTTGAAATGTTGATAGTGAGGAGCCTAGACAAACTGAATGAATAGTAAATGAAACACTCGCCAGTGGAGAGAACTTTAATAACTTGCTAGTTCTTTACAAATATTTTGGAGTATATAGTATATATCTATTCAGATACAATCAGAAATGAAAATATTCTAGAATACTCACTTTCTCATTTTGTTCATCTTGGAATTTGCATTTCGCATTTTTATTATTGAAAAGTACTACATTGGTGGAAATACAGAGCTATTTTCTAATGAATGATAAAGGTTTTCAGTTTGTGAGATATTAATAGTTTGTGAAAAGCCTTCTGTCTGTGATATTCTAAAGATTATGTTAAGAATTTACTGTTAATAGTTGGTAATTTTTATTTCCTGTGGTTGATTTCCTGTGATAGAACAATATAGTTTACAGATTTAAAAAGTCTGTTTCTTCAACACGAGTCACTTACAATAAAATCATGCAGTTTTTTAGTGCTGCCTTCTCTGCCTTAACTGTCCCACCTCTTGTCGCTACTAGCTCACTCTGATTACATGATATAGGCATTGTCTCTGGTGGAAAGTCTTCTGTGCTTTCTTTCTACTGAATTTTAAGTGTGCCTTCTTTGAATTCCTATAATGCACTATGCCTTGTTTTACTTACTGTTCTGGTTGTAATTGTCTACTTCTGTATTATTCCTGAAGGAGAGGAACAGTATCTGCTTTTGTTTGATTGGCATATACTGACCTTGATATTACTAGATTGAATATTAACTTGTTTGTGTCTCACATAAGTGCTATACCTGAAATTATATTTCATGCTGTATTATTTGGTTTTCAGTCATAATTTCTGCTGAATGATTAGAATAAAGTTGTGGCTTTTTCTAAATTTGTGATTAATGTTTCAGGAATATTTTGTAAAAGAATAAGAATAGTATCTTAATTAAAAATTTTCAGTGAAGTATGTGAAGAGTTTTCCATTTCTCTTTTCATACAGGATTGCACCTCTGCCTCCACCTCCCCCCTTACTGCCACCTTTGGCTACTAACTATCGAACTCCTTATGATGATGCATACTATTTCTATGGTGCCAGAAATACTTTGGACCCCAGTCTTGCTTGTTGTAAGTGATCTATAAACATCTTTTTCTAGTGATTTAATAAAACATTTGGTTTGTATACAACCCAAAGTATATGAATAAATAACTTTGCTTAGAGTTTGTGGACTTGATGAAGTCGGTATTTGTATCAGTCCCTTCATTTTTGTTAGTGTCGTGAATTACTTGAAGTAGGCTACTTTATGAACAGAAGAAATTATTTTGGCTCAGAGTTTTGGAGATCTCAGAAAGCATGTATAGGGTCTGGCAGAGACACCTCCCCCCACAACACATCATAGTAGGAGTATGTTTTTGTTTAGGGGTCTCGTACTCTTAGAAAGCCACCAGAATTGATCTATGGAGCTCCTAATAATCTAATCAGTTCTTAATGGTCACACTTCTAAATACCATAGTGACATTAAGTTTGTATTCTCTAAAATATGCTTATGTAAGACCGGCAATTAAATGCCTGTATGAATTCTGGGGAACAAAACCACCCTATTTAAAAATTCAGTCATAGTTTGTAGCTATGTTCTTTTTATCTATATTTAAGAAACAACCTTTTGTGTTTCTTTGTATTGTTCTATGGTAACTCCTAACCCAGAAGGAAATACATCCACTTTTCCTTAGGAAGCATTTTCATTATGTGCTGTTAAATGGGTACCCTGTAATAAATGCTATTTTATTTTTCTTTTAAGATGGTTCAGGAATGATGGGAGTACAACCTTCAGCTTATATTAATGCTCCTGTTACCCAACAGCTACCACAGCCTGTTGTGTAAGTCTTTATTTGAAAGAATAACTTCTTTTTTCTCTTTTTCCCCAGTTTTTTGTTATGTTAAAGTGTGTGTAATGTAAATTTTCCATCTTAACCAATGGACTGTCCCAGGGCTATTTAATACATTCATTATGCAACCATCTCTAGACTGCTTTCATCTTGTAAATTGAAACTTGGTACCCATTAAATAATAATGGATTCTTACCAAATGTATTATTTCACTTAGCATATTGTTCTTGACATTCATCTGTATTGTAGCATTTCCTTAATAGTTCATTGTATATGTGAAAAAGTTTGCTTTTTCATTCATGCATTGTTAGGCACTAGGGTTGCTTCCATATTCTTTAATTTTTTTGCTTCCATGCTTTAATTATTGTTACTAATGCTGTTAGCATGAGTGTAAAAATCTCTTTAAACCTATTTACAGTCTTTTGAATATATACTATATTTAGAAATGAAATTGTTGGGTCATATAATAATTCAGTGACACCTCCCATTGAACACAAGGCCACTGAGTTATGTTGCCATCTCTGTTTGTTTATTTTGAAGACAGGGTTTCGCTTTTTGTAGTTCAGGCTGGACCTGAACTCATTATATTGCCCAGGCCAGCCTTAAACTCACAGCGATCCTCCTGCCTTTGCTTCCTGAGTGCTGGGATTACAGGCATGAGCCAGCAGTTTATTTTTTAAAATTTAAGACAGGGTCTTGATAAGGGGCACATGGTGTGTCTTAGGTACTTTTCTCTTGTTGCTAAGACAAAATACCTGACACCTAAAGTTAAGGGTGGAAAGTTTTATTTGGCTTATAGTTCCGGTTCAGTCCATAATTGGCTAGCAACAAATCAGAGTGGCAGAGCAGCAACAGTTCATTGCAGCAGAAGACAGCAAAAGCAACAAGAGAGTTTAAGAACATCTTGGGCCGGGGATTTAGCTCAGTGGTTCCTGCACCTGTCTTGCAAAGCACAAGGGCCTGGATTCGATCCCTGGTAACCATATACCATACTGGGTGTGGAGACTCATGCCCAGCAGCAATCACTACCACATACCACAGTGCCGGGCGTGGTGGCTCACACCTGTAATCCCAGCACTCGGGAGGCAGAGGCAGGAGGATTGCTGTGATGTGAGTTTGAGGCTGAGCTCAGGGCCAGCCTGAACTACAAAGTGAGACCCTGTCTCAAAAAAAAAAAAAAAAAAAC
>PVIR01012683.1:0-44033 GCA_004026965.1 Petromus typicus
ACTGGGTGTGGAGACCCACACCCAGCAGCAACCAGTACCACATACCACAGTGCCGGGCGTGGTGGCTCATGCCTGTAATCCCAGCACTCGGGAGCAGAGGCAGGAGGATTGTGATGTGAGTTTGAGGCTGAGCTCAGGGCCAGCCTGAACCACAAAGCGAGACCCTGTCTCAAAAAAAAAAAAAAAAAAAAAAAAAAAAAAAAAAAAAAAAAAAAAAAAAAAAAAAAAAAAAAAAAAAGAAGAAGAACAGTTACTTTAAAAATAAAACTCTCCAGATTGTGCAGATTCAACTTTTCCAGTTCATTTTCTATAACAATATAAATAAGAATTGCAGAAGTTGTTGATAGCCCAAAATCTCATTTTCAGAAAACTCTCTGATAACTTCCTAGTTTTCCTGAAAATATTAATGAAAAGGTAACAATATACACACTGAAAGGCCATTTTAGAAATGAGCAAGTCAAACCTGTCAAAAGGCCAAAAAGGACTTTCTGGTAAGAATGATAAGCATCTTGGACTCTCACTACTTCTCTCACACACTGAGCTCCAATCTGCAGCCTTTTCTATCTGAGCCAATGCACTTGATGGGTGTGATAACAGATGGATCATTGCATCTGCCAACTTTCTGTGATGCACTGTATGGGAACTGATAATTTAGTGACTACAGAAGTCCTACAACAGACAATACAAGCAATACCAGCATTCAGTAAAGAGCTGCTTGCCATCCTTTGACAGTTTGGAGGTACTGAATATAGGTGGAGTAGTATACAATATATGCTCTGTGCAAGTACCTCAGTCACTTTTAAAAAATCACATTACTCAAATGTCTTATTAGGGCTTCATGATAAGTTTTGTTAGCAAACACATGAACTTTTTATAAGGTATCTATTACGGGCTCAGTTTTCAAGTTTCCCAATCTGAGCAAAGTTGAAATTTAGAGACAACTGTGTTCTAGGAAGCTTTTTAAAGATGTTAACAGCATTCCTGGATTCTAACTGCTCACTAACAGTAGGAGCTGATACCCAGTTGTAACAATCAAAGGACATCTTCAAACATTGCCACAACCTCGTGGGAGACACAATCACTTTGCTGAAGAACCACAAAAGAAAACAGATTTGCTATTCTAATGTTTATTTGAGGAGAATGAGGAATTATTAGGAAAAGGAAGTACTTATTTATGGAGTTATATAGAAAATAATCAATCAAACATTACCTATACAGAATATATCAGTAAGTACATAATACTTTTTTTAAAAAATCTGAAAAGTGGAGTAGACAAAATGTTCCAGGTTGCACAGGCAAAAAAGAAAGGCGACCTTGAATAACCAATATGTAGGAATTAAGTTTAACTCTCAGAAAAACCTCACAACTTTACCACAACACTATGTACAACTGATATGGATAACATCACTAATCCTCTTCAAATAAAATGCATTATGCTGAGTACTAATTTACAAAATTTTCAACTTTAACAGATGATTAGAAATAAAACTCTTGATGCAGGGAGAGGTGTGCAAAAAGAATTAAGATATGTTATATACAACTCCCCATGATGAAAGTAATCATTAAGTACTTATAAACTTACTGCTAAAAATAAAAAATAAAAAACTTAAAATGAAAACTCTCCAGGTTTTAAGTTATAGTTTTTAAAAACTACACATGAAAGTGTGTTATGCATTCATTCATTCAAACTCCCACTGCAATCACATTTCAGAGAGCTCATTACCAAATTAAGTACAGCCATGTTATTTTATTGGCACATTTCTGGAACCTGCTACATTACTCATATTACTGAAGAGAGGATTAGTTTTTCGATTCTGCAGTAACTCTGATGTAATGTTATTCTCAAAGTCTATAGCACAGTATCTCTAAAAATATTGTTTTAGGGTATCTCAAAATATAAGCTTTTGGAGTAAATGTCCTATAATCAAATTAAACAACCTCTTTGCACATGAAAACATGGCTTCTCATTTCTTTCTACCTGGTTTATTTGCAATTTCACTACTTGCCAATCCTGAGGTATAAACTAAGAAAAAAAAAAAGTGGAAGAAATGAACGGAACACAACTTGCTTGTGCACAGTTGCAATTCTTTTTTAGGAAAAATTAAAACTTTAAGTAAATTTGATTTATGCTGATAACACAGCCATAAAAACAAGGATCCTTGGTAATTTGATAAAAGGGACATAAATGAAGAAGCACAATGTCCTCTAGCTAATAGAGGTCACTAGCAGTATAGGATAGGGAAAAAATCGATTATTAAAGTTTCTACACTTTGTTCTCTCCCAGACTTCTCCTTCTTTATTAGTACACAAACAACTTTTATTTCCAAGGTACATTCATAAAGCATGGTTCCTTACCCTGTCAGTCCACACTACCTAGAGAACTGGTACTGAGTTCCTTTCTCCTAATCAATAGAACTCCTAAGGCAATGATTCAATCTACATGATAGAAAAAGAAGTCTGAACAATCTGAGAACTGTTCAAGGAGAAGAGCTGGTCCAAGAATGTCTGTAGACCAAGCAGGTGCTACAATCTCTACTCTGCTAAAGAACTACTATACACAAGAGGCACTGTGTATCCAATCAGGTAAACCACAGTTCAGTCAGTTTGACACACCACACTTTCCAACATTGGCTGTTTGGACATATCTGATCCTATAGGGCCTAACCTATATTTAAGACATCTACTGTCTCAGAGTAAATTCAATACTTCAATTGACAAAAATTTAAAACAATTATAGTACTTCACACTAGTTTTACAGTAACATAATCTGAATTACAAATCATTATGAAGAAAAAGTATGCTGACAGTATAACTTTTTTTTTGTTGTTGTTTTTGTTTGTTTGTTTTGTTCTGTTTTGTTTTGTTTTGAAACAGGGTCACGCTTTGTAGTTCAGGCTGGCCCTGAGCTCAGCCTTGAACTCACAGCAATCCTCCTGCCTCTCCCTCTCCAGTGTTGGGATTAGGCGTGAGCCACTACACTCGGCACTCTGGTATGTGGTTCTGATTGCTGGTTACCAGGGATCAAACTGGGGCCCTTGAACCCGGGGCCCTTGAGCTTGCAAAACAGGTGCCAGAACGACTGAGCTAAATCGCAGGCCATGGAATAGCTGAATTTTAAAGGTACATGATTTCATTACTAAGCACATTGTAAGATTCAGTGAAATGAAATAATTCATAATTTACAACAGTAATATGAGAGAATTTTATGAAAATATAATGATATAACAGAGGGAATATTAGAACACTGGCTTTGACACACGAACTGGCTATGTGGACATGTATGTCCATTCAGCAACAGTTACTAAGCACCTAAAATGTATTAGTATTCTGCAGATCAACACAGCGGCAAACAAAATAGGTTTTTCAGAGAACTTCCAGTTGAGTTTAAACAGGTTGATTAAACAATTTTATTTATATAAAAATATTCCAAGTCATGTTAAGTGCCATGAACACGATACAACATATAAAGTCAACTAGAGTAGGATCAGGATGCCTTAATAAGCAGAGATGACAGTTTAAAAACAAAGCCTCAAATTCTGACACATTTCCTGCTGAGAGGTGTACCCGTATCTCTTTTCCTTAAAAACAAAAGGACTTAAGATTGCTTCCACCAAAGAGTAAGATAAAAGTGACCATATGCAAGCTCTAAGACTCGGTTACAAAGGCCATGCAGCTTTCACCTGGCTCTCTAGAACACTGGGTCTGGAAGTCCTGATATAGTAAGTCTGACTCCTCTGAGGCCACTAGGTTGAATGGAAAAATAAGCTATACAGAGAGTCATCCAGTAAGGGCACTTGCAGGAACTCCAATCAACAATCCTAGCTCGTCCTGGCCCTCATATGAGTCAGGCAGGTAAGTAAAGAGGTCTCCAGATAAGTGCAGCACCCAGCCATTCAAATGTCCTCCTCCTCCCAGATGAGATCTCAGACACCATAGTACAAAGCCAAACCAAATCCACTGTGGCCTTTCCACATCAATAGCCTGAAGAACCTGTGAACATAAAACAGTTGTGGTTTTTACACCACCAAGTTGGGGTGGGGGGTTGTTACACATACTAGACTAGTGAGCTTAGGAGATTACTACAGAGAGGTGACTAAACTCTGAGGCCCAATGCTGTCAGGTAGCCGGGGGTCATAAGATGTGAGGAAAAGGCTGCCTCAAAAAGGCAGAATATCAGGGGGATTTAGCTCAGTGGTTCCAGCACCTGTCTTGCAAGCGCAACAGGCCTGGTTCTATCCCCAGGTAACCACATACGATACTGGGCACAGAGACTCACGGCCAACAGCAATCAGTGACACATTTCATAAAACCGGGCATGATGGCTCACACCTGTAATCCAGGCACTCAGGGGCAGAGGCGGGAGGATTGCTGTGATGTGAGTTGGAGGCTGAGCTCAGGGCCAGCCTGAACCACAAAGCGAGACCCTGTCTCCAAAAAAAAAAAAAAAAACGCAGAATACCAAGTACAAGCCGCTGCAACAAAGAACACAATGGTGTGAGGTCAGTCAATCAGGCAACAGGGGCAAGGGATGCACAGATTTGTAAGTCTTAGTAAATTAGTTAGAAATTGTTTTCTGTTTTTGAAGAAGCCACTGTCATACTTTAAGTAGAACAATTTTTCAAAAATCTCTCTGGCTACTGTGTGCTTCCTGATGTTAAAGGAGGAAATCGAACTAAATATGCTATGATTCCTTTAGATCTACCATGCAAGTAATCAGTATTTCTCCAACTAGGGCTCTAGAAAACCCATGAGCCTTACACAACACATTATTTTTTATTTCAAAAACTGACTTCACCTTTTAAAATTAATATTTATTTGAATTTATCAAATGACTTCTGCATAAATGAGCAACACCACACAATTTCAGTTTCCATGAGTACCAATGTGGTTCCCACTTCAAGGCTAATGAAAAGAGAACACAGACTTAGTATGTATGTTACATGTGCGTGCATGTAAAAGATGTATTCACACCAAACAAGGGCCACATGAGCTACAGTACGCTGTGCCAAAGAAAGTTTTATAGCAACTGAAACAGAAGGAATGTGGTGGAAGAACGACTCATCACACTTTCCACAATAAACAGGTAGGCCAAAATTAAATGACTTGTTTGTAGGCACTCAGTGAAACTTGCATTTCCAGTAAAAATGAGGTAGCATACTCTATTCTTAATCTGTATATTTATCAATTAAATATTTAACCTATAAAATTTTTTTGTAATTATTTAATTTAAAAAGTCATTTACACTAAATCAGTGCTGTTTAAATACCTAACGTCATTATATGTAATAACAGTAAATATAAATTGATAGCCTTCACAGTAAGATAAAACATAGTATGTAAACACTTTCACAAACATTTGATTTTCTGAATAAACTTATCAGGTGACCTACTGAGAAAGTGAATTAAGATAAAATATATACATGTCCCAACTCCCTACAAGGAATATAAATAATTATGTACTACAAACATGTACTCATAATGAACATGATCTTAAAAAGGTAAAAAGAGATCAGGTGATCTAGGCCAATTATTTTAAATCAAAAGACAAGTGGAATGAGTCCTTCGTAAAAATAATGAACATTATCTTGAAAGAATTACGTGTTTTAAAGACTAGCCTCTTTCCACCTTTGTCTTTACTTGGCTAAATCCTTCACATTTTGTAAAATCCAATTCAAGTGTATTTCCTTCAATGGACATTTCATTCTATTCCAGCCCAAACTCCTTTGGGTCTCTCTAACCTCTCAGATACTATCTATTTCATTTTCACATATGCTGCCTGACAATGTTAACTCTTCTGCGCATATTTCTCATCTCTAAGATAGATGATGATCAGATGGTAATGGCAATAGTGGTGATAGGACAATAAACATCAAGACAATATTGGCAGTCATCATTTGCTAAGTGACAGTTCATATTCCAACCACACAGTTCATTCTCCAGAATATCCTTACAAGGTAAATACAAACTTCACTGTACAAATAAGGAAAATGACAAGATAGGAATTATATATTTTTGCCAAGGTAACAAAAGAAATGAATAAGCTAGAATGGGAAGACTTTGCTCTGGCTGTGACACTGCTCAACGAAGGAGCTTTTGGAAACTAATGAGAGCTCCAGGATGAATGAAAACTACACAAAAGTTCTCAGAAAACCCAAGTTACATTAAAACCCAAGCAAGATGAGCTTAAGAATCTATTTAAAAGCTTCCCAAGTATATTTTTACATTCAGTGAAAATTAAGGAACAGGCTACATGCATCCAGGGCTATTTTGCCTCCATTTAGATTGATATTTCTAAGAATCCACACAACTTACACAGTACTTCTTTGTCTAAAAATACAGCATTATACTGTATCTTCAAAAAAGTATGACTTCAATAAATGCTGGATGCCATATCTTCTTTACATTTGTTAAAAATCTGGAAAGATTTAATTACCCCACAAAACTAGTTTTATAAAACACAGCCTCATTATGTAGGTGTTCACAGCCTAGACACAGAAAAATGTACAATTTCCACAGTTTTCAAGAACTTTTTACATAGCAAGATTTGTTTCAGACTTCAGAGTACAGGAATGAGAGGAGGATGGTAATAACACTGAAGGCTGCAAAGAAAGTGAAAGAATCAAAGGCACCTCTTGGGTGGTCCCTGGAATTCCCTCTCACTGCTCTGTCTACCAGAGAAACAGAGGCCAAGTTGGAATGCTCTCAGAGCTACCACGCCTCTATACCAGTTCCATCTAGCACTAGAGTTTTATGATTCAGTGAGGTGGGTGGTTAGTTATGCTGCTGACTTTCCACAGACATTTGTTTGTGGCCACAAGGACAAATCTGGAGAGCCTCAAGTAATATACCATCTGATCTTCTTAAGTCCTAAGTGCCATATTGTGACCTAACAGAAAATTTCAAGTAAAGGTTACTAGCTGGCAGTGGGAGGTGTGATCACTTTATTCTGCAACATTCTTTTTTAATCTGTTCTAATTAACCAATGACTGAGCTGCTAGAGTTCAAAATATTTTAATATATCTAAAATCTCTGATGACAACACAGGATGTTCCTCAAATTTTAATTATGCCAACATTACAAAGTTTTTTAAAAAGTGAATTGATTGCACACACTAAAAGAATTATAAGGTGATTCCTTGATGACTGATAAAAACTTGCTAGACGTTACTCTCAGGATTTCTCCCTTTTATAATTTAAAAAAATAGTAAGAGGGATCTCAGCCCCTGAAGAAAATACTGCCATTCTGAGATCAGTATCATAATACCACCAGGGATCTAAGGAAATAGCTTGTTATCTGAAATCATAGCTAAAAGGTTGTATTATACACTTTTTAAGAAAAAAAAGATAAATGACTCTCCTATAACCACCATAAATTGTCATTTTAAAAAACATTTTCCCAGGACCGGGGATTTAGCTCAGGGGTTCCAGCACCTGTCTTGCAAGCACAAGGGCCTGGATTCGATCCCAGGTAACCACATAACAATACTGGGTGTGGAGACTCACCCCAGCAGCAATCAGTACCACATACCACAGTGCCGGGCGTGGTGGCTCACACCTGTAATCCCAGCACTCTGGGAGGCAGAGGCAGGAGGATTGCTGTGATGTGAGTTTGAGGCTGAGCTCAGGGCCAGCCTGAACTACAAAGCGAGACCCTGTCTCAAACAAACAGACAAACAAAAAACACTTTCCCAGTGGGACTGGCAGTACATGTCTATGGGCAAGATCTATCTCAGAATCGAAAAATTTTAAAAAGCTTGGTTGGCATAAAACTCAATACAAAGGCTTTTGGTTCAATCCCTAGTCCCTGCAAGCAAGGGGGTAAAAATCCAGTTAGACTTTAAATTCCTTAAGGGCAGAGTCATCTCTTTTTATCTCCTTCATTTTATATAGCACCCTGAAAAAAAGGCATCTGTTTAATTAATATTGCTAAATAAATACAGAGGAGTATGAACTATTATTATTTGCAAAAGACATCTAAAATAATTTTAAGTATATTTTCTTTTAGTAATTCACCTAAAAACAAATCATGAGAGGGAAACTTGCATAAAGGAGACAAAAACATGCTCTTTCCCAGCATGCTCTATTCCCATTACACTGTTTTTATTTTCTTTAAAAGGATTTACCACCATCTGCCATACCATGTATTTATGATATGTCCACTTGCTATCTCTTCATCCCACTACCCATCACAGTGTAAGCTTCAAGAAGGCAAAGATTTCACTCAGTATGGGCTCAATCCATCCTCTGGGTTCAGTTCTGGAGTTCCCATTTCTTCTGACAGTGTCTAGATGGCTCTAGTGGTGAAGTGACAGATGAGTGGCTGGATGAATGGATGAAGAGATGAGAGAAAAAAGTGGAGAGAAAAGAGCAAAGGAGGGAAGAAAGGAAAGAAAGAAGGAGAGAGGAAACAATGAAGAGGGAGAAGAGGAGAAGGGGTTAAGTTTCTCCTTCATGAAATGTTTCTCTTTGAGGTATTACAGCTGGTACCTGGAAAAGGGCATGTGTGAGATAGTACAGCATCACATTAACTCTTATCACAAAAAGGACCCAGAGAAGCAGACAATTACTACTCTAAACACATACATTTCAAGAACAAGTGGTCATCACTGAAGACAGATATCTCTCACATAGCAACAGAGAACCGACTGAGCACTGACTTACAGACTATCATGTTACACCATGTCCTGAAGAAATGAAGTTATTTCAGGGAGGTTTCTCCAGCATGTCGTTTTATTCAGCATGAAAAGTAGCTAAAGTGACAGGGTCATCACATTTTACCTGGTTTCTCAGATGTGAATTTCTTCTCTACAAGGACAGCCATGTCTGTTTTCTTGTTTGTTTCCTTTGACTACTAATTATATCATTATTTGTTTACTTGGTGTTACTGTTTTTAAATCTATCCTCTGCCCATTAAAACATAATAATCCTGAGAATTGAGACAACAAGCTAAGCAAAACAAATAAGTATTTGTTGAACTGAATTTAGCAGAGAGGAAGATGCCAATAAAATTAATCTTCAATCTACAACCTTATTTCTACACACAATTCAATTATCATATTAAATATCCACACCAGGAACCTAATGTGAAGGCAATTAAATAAGCCTCAATTAATCTGTTAACATTTTGCATGCAAACCAATATTAAAGCTATGTATAACAAGATATTGTAATCATATAAATGAAGAGCAATAAACATTAGGTGGCAGCAGTACACTACATTATAATCCTGAAACTGATTTTTTTTCTTATATAGATATCTGACCCATTAACAGGGTTACAAAATAGCTTCACATATAAAGAATATAAAAGCCACTCAAGATACAACATAAAAACACATGATTATCCCTTTGTAGCCACATTTTTCAAACTATTTTTTCTATTAAAAAACTGACCTGAGAAAATAAATGCAACCATTTATTATAACAAAACCAAAAACTGGCTTTGTCCTTTGTCACATTCTACATAAGCAGCCAGCTCAGCCTTCAAAATGCTACCAACAATGTGACCACCCTCCATAGTCCTCCCCATACACACGGTTTACTACTCCCATCGTTCACCCACCATGCACTATGGTGACTTCTTTCTTGCCTGCTCAACGTGGTAGCCCAAGAGCTCACTGAGAACTGTCCAGAACCCAGTGACTAGTCAGTTCAGAGAAAGGTTCTACTCTGGTCTTCAACAACCTTCATTCATTGTTCCACTCTATGCAACTTGACCTTTGCCCCTCTTCCCATGCTTCCTTGTTTCAGCCACACAGGCCTGCATCAACCACTCTCCACCTCGAAAGCCTTTGCATTTGCTATGAAATGCTCTTCTCCGTCAGTGGGCTGAAATGCCACCTGCCAGATGAGACCTTCTCTGACTACTGCAATATTTAGCATAGCAAGAATCTTCCTTCACTGCATAGGTGTTTTCTCCACATTACTAATCCTCACCTGAAATACTTGCTATTTTCAGTGTCTATTCCTTTACTCTCTCTCCTACTAAAGCGGAAAACTCATAATAATCAATATTCAGTCTTGTTTTCTTTTCTTTAGCACTGGGGATCAAACTCGGGACCTTGCACTTGTGAGGCAGCAGCCAGAACCACTGAGCTAAATCCCCAGGCAAGACTGTTTTCTTCATTGCTTTATTTCCCAGCACTTTAAATAGATCCTGGGTAAACAGAAGCTCTCAAATACTTGTGAGCAAATGATTCCTCTTATCAAACATGTACAGCATAACAATGGTATCACTACTGTTCCTTCATCAACCCAAAAGACACATTATAAGTTCAAGCTGTTGATCTACTTATTACCTTTTCAAGTTCAAATATGCCCAATTGATATATGTGTGCATAAAAATAAAGTGACACTTTGTAATACATACATTTTAAAGAAATGTTAGTTTAAATCAAATTATTAAAGTGACCACCATTCTATGTTGTAACATTGCATTTTTAATTAAAAAATAATTTTTCAGTGTCTTTTAACTATTAGAAGTGTAAGCAATGAAGTTCATCTTTATACTCAAGTCAAATAGGTAAATTCAAAATTCCCTATTACTCTGTATTTTCCTACAGACAGGGTTTGCAGATTGAAGCTCTGTTGGCTTCAGAGAGAGAAGGAATTTTGCTCTCAGCCAAATAATTCTATAATCAATGTTGATTACTTAATTCTAAACTACACAGAGTTGCCACCCACTGATTATGAAATGAGCAAATATAGTTTATTTTTTATATTATTTACATACTGTAGAATAAACACTTGGGCAAGAGACAGAAATACTGAAAAACTTTTAGAAATTTTCAAAACATAGCACACCTATAAAGTTCTCATAAGTCCTTTGACAAGATAATTAGTATAGTAGTTTAACCACCTAAAATGACTTAGGAAAGCATTTAAGCAAAACATATGTGTGAGAAAACCATTACCCTCACTTCTTAACTGTAGTATGAAGCAAGGATTTTTTTTTTTCCAAATAGTACACTTGTACATGTACCAAAGGAAAAAAAGTTACAAAATTCCTTGGAAAAAGTTCTTGTGCTTCCAGGAGAAGGGAGGATAAAGAAAAATTTAGAGTTCAACAAATACTTAAATGTTTCTCTTCCTCTACTTGGTGTCAAACTTAATGAGATCATGTACTACTCTGTCACATCCATGTACACAAAAAGAAAATAAATCATCATGCCAGATTTGATACATATAATAAGTGAAATACAATACAAAAACATTTTTGGGCACAAATTAACTAAAATGATATAATGATTATAAGAACCACAGAAAGTTAGCATACCATACTTAGCAAGATGATAATTGTAAATAGGCTGTATTCCAAAAAATTCACTTGTAAATCACTGACGGAATTTTAAAATGTGTTCTACAAAAAAATGCTGAGTACATCAGCAAAGCTCCTAGGCTATCCATACCTGCTGATACTAACTTACTTCATCCTTACATCTTCACAGAGTTAACTCATGTCGACTTTTCTCTAGGACTCCCTTCTTCTAAGATATTTCAATCAAACTGTTCATTAACTGCCGTCTGTGGCCTGAACTAGTTATATAGCCATCAGTCTTTCCACATGTTTCCATAAAAGCAAAACAAATAAACAACAGGGCAAGGCAAAAAAAAAAAAAAAAAAAACAGTAACTGTGAATACTGTCTTGCTCCTTATGTCTACAGAAAAGTTGGGTCTTATTGAATTGTTCATATTCGTAGATAATATATAAAACTACAAATCCTAAACCATACAAAATGGCTATCCAAAGACTTTAAGCCAAAAGAAAATCATAGCATCTGTACCTTTACAAAGAGCCCACAACGCCCCTACACATACAGCACCTTTAAATCCTCAATGATTTAACCAATGATACAGAAATTAACAGAAACCAGCTACACAGAGCCACAGAACATGCACATATGCTGCCTATCCTTGCTCAGCTTCCTTTGCTGCTGTGTTCCAGATACAGCACATAAAGACGTCGACTGAACTGAGAAATTCCTGCTATTCCACTGCTTCAAAGGCTAAATTTACCACTCCTAAGTACTCACATCATTACTCCACACCATTCCACTTAAAGGAATATGTGAAAATAAATTTCCTAGTTCGTAAACTAAAGATTGTAACAGCAAGGAAGACTACACTCTCATTTAAATGAAAAAGCAAGTTAGTTACCAAGTATTCCTCAAATTTCCCCATCTCCTATACTCCACTGTGCTAAAGAGCCTACCTTCTGACAGATCAGCACTGATAGTGATTTCAGTTAGTCTTTCTAAAATTCTAGGTGATTTCAACATTCAAATGGGTTGAGGGATCTTTGTCCCAGATCTACTTTCCTCACATAAGGTTGCCTGTAACAAAAGTGCTTACACCAAAACAAGGATTTTTTGCTCAAAATATCCTCAATATGAATTCTCCATGTAAACAACTAATCAATTTGGGTTATATAACTAGTATTGTCTACTATACTTTTTTTACTATGAATTCATAACAAGAGTACCCATGCCCATTCACAGAGTACATGTTCTGAGATCCTCAGGATCCTCAAAGGTACTAACAGAACTAAATTATGTTTTGATTAGCATACAATTTCTAAACTAGGCACAATTAGAGATGGATAATAGTAACTAATAAAGATTGAGTATTCCTTATATGAAATGTTCAGAAATGATAGTGTTTCATATTTCAGAGTTTTATGAATTTAAATATTTGTATAAACTTTACAGGCTGAGCATCTCTATGATATTCAAATTTAAAATGCTCACCGTGACATTAAATAGAGTTATAACATATCTGGGGCTATTATGAAGTAAAACAGGGATTACCTGAACACAGCACTTTGATACCTGGACAGTTTACCTGAAAATCCAAATATCTACTAAGTGATTACTGAACAGGTATAATAAATATCTGTGGATGCACTGGACAAAGACATGATTCACATCCTGAGCAAGCCAGAGTGGGATCATACAAGATTTCATATTACTCAACATAGTTGTAACTTAAAATGTATGCATTGTTTATTTCTGGAATTCCATTTAATATTTTCAGATGGTGGTTAAGCTACAGTAACTGAACCTCAGAAAATAAAACTGCAAAGAGGGGCATACTAGATGTTCTCTGAGGCTCCAACTACTTCATAAGAAACTGGTGAAGACTAATACGTAATGTAATGTAATGTAATGAGACTAACTGGGATGCAATGAGTAAAGGCATTTATAACAGGGTCTTTAACAGACAAGAAATGTTCCATAACGTTTGCGGATTTTGTTTTCTCTCAACATAAGTAGTTTGTGCACTGAGTCTAACAGGCAACAGGGGCTGGATGTTAACAACAAATCTAAGGAGTGACCAGTATTTTTGCTACTCTACTACCAGTTGCATTTTACAGCACTGCTTTAGTGATTCTGTCCTGTGACTGCTACATTTTGCTCATCCCACAGTATATATATAAGAGCATATAATAAAAGTTTTGCCAAGGTCCATGACCCTGTTGTCAGTATTCTAACTATATGATCCTATTTTCTTCTGTGATATTTTACATAAAGCTGGTCCATCGATATCATCTTTAGATCAACAAATTAAAACTTGCCTAATACAAAATGGTACAGCAAAATTTCTAAAGGAGAAACTGCTTTTTGGACAGAATGGAGAGTTTACTTCTACAAAAGAGGGCTTTAGTATGATCTGAAAAGGCAAAGCCAGTGTCAACCAAACTAATGTCAGTCCTAAGTAGTGAACAGAAACCTTAGGAAGGAATCCTTCCATGTATATCACTATAAGCCCTTTAGAAAGAGATTCCAAAATGTGCCAAGATTTCCTCAACACAAGCCAAAAGCCAAAGGACAGCACAGCAAAGATTACTGCTGTGTCTTGATGGCAGATTCCTGGCTGACTCACCTTTCACAGGCCCTTCCTGACCAGAGATTCGATGATCTCTGCTGCAGCTCTAGGGCTACCAAAAGAAATGACACAGAGTAGTTGTACTTGTTAGTCTCAGGCTACTGAGATTAAAAGGTAAAAAGAAAACTACCCACACAAAGTTACATGCTTTTGCAACATCTTCCATATTCTCTGCAATAGGTAAATAACTGAAACAAAAAACTCGAATTCTTTTCTATTTCTGACAAGAAAAGTTTCAAAGCTGAAATTGGTAATATTCTCTAAATAGCTTCAACTCAAGAAGAGTGGCACAGTCCAAGTAAAGATTTAAAAGTATTTGTCTATAATAACAAAGACAAGCCTCATACAACTAGAGACGTAAGAATAATAAATATTGCCTGGGGTCCACATGGCCCCAGAGAAGAACTATGCACTTCTGCACATCTGAACTTTCAACCAACTACTGATAGAAAATACTGGGGAAAACTGTGGCTGTACTAAGTATGTATGAACACTTTTTCTTATCATTTCATGAGCAATGCAATAAAACGCTCTTTCCTTTAGATACTGTATTAGAGATGGTGTAAAGTGTACAAGAGGATGTATGCTGGCTCTATGCAGACCCTATGACACTTTACGTAAGGACTTGAAAATGCTTAGATTTCAGTATCTATGGGGCATCCTGGCACAAATGTCCCTCAAATACCAAGGGACAGCTATACATACATTTAAGAAACATTTAATTAGTTTTTATTATACAAACTGTGTTTTGTGAGGGTCCCTTATCCTGTGTACTATAGCTAGGTAACAAAACTAAGAAGATAGCTGACACAAAACTTAACAAAAATAACTTTGTTGCTTTTCCTACCAAATGAAAATTACAGTGACATTCTAACACAATGTTATCATTTATGACTTCACATACCAAAACTGTAGCACTAGATTTAACAATATTTATCTAATTTGGCAACATTATAGTCAATCTAAGAATTCTGTGTGCTTCAGGACACAGCTATAACATCGTCTGAAACTTAAGAGAAATAACCACATAGCTATACCCTACCAGACTCTTCACATCATGAATAATTTTTATCAGCAGCAATAAAAAATATAACAAAATTTTTTCCCTGCTTATATTACCCTTGCCAAAACATAACATTTTTAAAGGTGTGGTTAAATACAAGCATACAATAAACATGCCTCCAAGCCAAAGAAACCTTAGGCTTACAATAACCTAAAGAAAGCAATCTTCCTTTGCTACAGAGCTTTTGATAGCACAATACAGAACTGCTAAAATTTCTTTCTAGATTTTAAAACATTCTTTTTTCTTTTTTTGATACCAAGGATCAAACTCGGGACCATGAGCCTACCAGGCAGGCACTGTGCCACTGAGCTATATCTTTAGCCCAAGCAAACATTCTTAATATACTGAATTATAATTCTGTTACATTACTAGAAGAATGCAAAATTTAACACTTTTTAAAATACAAATTCTTTTTCTGTTCAAATATTTTTTGCAGAGAGAATATGTTAATTTTGTAGTCACAAAAAAAACCTGATTCCTTAATTCAAGAAACTATCCTATTAGTAATACTGAATAAAACAAAATTGTGAAATTCTTAAAATATAGATCTTTCTTCCGAGTAGCTGTGATGTTTTGATGTTAAAAGTCATGCATTTCCACTCATTCATACATACAAATGTATGTATGTATACATACATACAAATGTATGTATGTATACATACATACATGCAGATACAGCAAACACATGCACTTATATGAAAGTTCAAATAAAAGGCAGAGAGCAAATGTATTGGCTCAAAAAGAAAAACAGTCTCAAAAACTGTTATGTTAACGGCAAAAAAGTTATTAATATATAACTACTTAAAGATGACTTCACCCAAGAATTTGAGATGTCAAAAGTTCACAATTTATATTGAAAACCTGCTTATTATGTGTATAAAGGTGTGGTTTATTACCACTTTATTTGGGGAAAGAGGGAATATGGAAACACAGGTCATTATCTGGTAAAAGAGGACTCCGCTTTGAGAAAATGAGGTACTGAGTTCATTGTTTAACTACCAAGAAAAAAGATCTCAGTATCTTGCCTTATGTCATAGTTAACTATGTGCCACAATATTATAACCCTCTGTAATAAGTTTATTGGCCAGAGTTACCTGAGTTCAGCTATCATGCTATGCTATCGAATGGTCCCTAGGCAAGTCTAGATTTGACTATGTTTTAACAGTCAATAAATGTTCAATAGATTCACTTAAACTTCTTTTCAAGAAGCATACTTTCACATAATTTTGGTTTTTCAAATTTTCACTTGACCAGGAGGCTGCTTAGAAAAAAAAGCACAGGCAGCTAGATGCAGTGGCACACACCAGTAATATCAGCTACTTGAGAGGCTGAGGCCGCAGTCACAAGTCTGTGTTTGTGACCAACCTACAAATGTATAGGCAGCTATGCAAGGCCCTGTGCCCGTCGCCCCACCCTGCAGTCCCGACTCCCCGCAAAGGCCTGGGGATGTAGCTCATGGTGGCAAATCTTTTAGAAACAGAAGGTCAAACTGCAATCCAAAACCCATTTATTTACCACACAGAGCCAGCCCTACAATTAAACCTGAATCCTGAGGTTTTAGCTTTGGGGCAAAAATTTTTTACATTAACATCTTTCGTTTTAAAGAAAAACACAGTAACACTCATGTCTTAGGTTCACTACCACTGGATTAGGCCATACCCAAAAGGTCAGTTTGTGATGAAGAAGTAATTTAAAGAACAGGATGTGGTATTTGTGTTATAAGTTTACTATACTTCCAAATTTCAAATCCCCGACATTAAGTCAGAGCTTGAAGGGTACTTAGTAATATTTAGAAAAGGGAAAGTAGCATATTCAGGAAGTATAGACGAATACAAATGACTCAAGCAGAAGAAAGATCATAAATAAAGGCATTGAGAAAATGTTAGGCATTTAGAATGGTCTGGTGAGAGATAAGTGAATGAACAGTGTTAGGTTCCTCTCATGAAGCCCCATAATGCATGAAGCTAGCTGGCAATCGAACATATTTGGTAAGTGAATGACCATGAGCTTACATGCAAACCAAAAAAGGCCTTGGATAAGAAAAGGAGGGCCAGAGAGGCTGTAACATTTCTTTGACTTGGTCTCTGATGGTTAATTTTCACAGTTTACTAACTACAGTAGTTGTGTAAATTAAACTGGTGCATTCATTTCCCTTGAATAAGGAAATATACAAAATGAAATTCAAATATGTACATTTAAGAAAAGTACACACAGAGAGATTCAGCTGTCAAAGAGAAGCCATACCTAGAAGAATATCTGCAAAGATCTAATTAAAATCAGAGCTGACGTTAAGATCTCTGCATACGAGCATGGCCTAAAGCCAAATCTCTTTTCTGGCTGACCATGCAGGCTGTGTCATTGGACATTAACGTCACACGACATGCAACAAGCTACAAGGATCCAGTCCTCTCTGCCTAAGGCCGGAGCCTACCTTTCCTTCCAGTAGAGCCAGCCTACCAACAAACATTGTATTATACTAAGTCAAGAAGGCAAAAAAGAAGTTATTTCTACCCTTGCTTCTAGTTAACATCTGGATCTTGTCATAACTGTAGGAAACCCAATTTGTATAAGGAATGAGGCGAGGAAACCTTTAATTGCCCAGATCAGCATTCTACCATCTCTCTTGCACATCCAGGTGTGAGCTTCCATTCTGGTGGGCCTCCCATTTCAACTCTAATGCACCTCTACTCCAGATGGATTTCACCAACTGCTCCTATGCAAGCTCCTCTGACACTTGGTCAGAATCAGCCGTTGTCCCAGTGACCTCCCACGGAACTCAGGCATACCACTTTCAGAGTTGGTATTTCCTTACATCTATTTTTCATCTTGAGATTCTAAACAGCAAAAGAGTGAAAATTTCTTTTTTCCAATGGATACACTAGATTTATGGAAAGATATATATTTGGAATTAGGTAACTCTCAACTTGAAATCTAGTCCTGGCTATGTGATCTTAGGTCAGCCATTTACTTCTTTCACAAGTTTCTTCTTTTATCAATGCAATTTACTATGTATCCACTATGCCCAGCTCTGAGAATTAGATCTGGTGTATACAAAGTACTTCATCTACTACACGGAGGCAGGAACCCTATACAACTGCTATTATAATCAGTCACTCTTTCCTCTCATTCCCCATAGGTCTATCACAGGACTTTACTGTTAAAAAAAAAAAAACTAATGTTACAGAGAATGAATGAGGCTCATATTTGAATTTCATTCTGTCCACATGTGCAGCAACCAAAATCACTTGGGAAAGAAGGAGAGTATTTCATTATAAGATTTTGTAATTGAGAAGAAATATGTTTAAAGGGTCTTCATGAAGAAGCCAATTTTCATATATAACTGGTTAGGAGATCAAAGGTACCTCCAGTTACTATATACATGTCAGGACTGTTAAATGCTTTCAGTGAAGCATTTCTTTGCATTCTATCTTTAAATTGCTTCCTTGATGAAAACGTACTTTAAAAGGCATCATGAAGAAATTCCTTTAGCAAAGGGTTAATACAGAGATTTAACAATAAATGTATATAAGGGAATTACTCTGTTATATTGATTTTGGAATAAAGCAGGGCCAACTGTAGTGTGTTTGGCCTGTGGGAAGATGTGATGAATCCTATGGAGTAGCTGCAAATGAGCAACAAGAAGTCATACTAAAACTGACCTAACTGCAGGAATAAATCTAAGTGAGTTGTGGAAAATTAGAATGAATCATCATTTTTCAGAAAGTAACATAATGCCATCTGCCTTACAGTGGCTATGGAAACCATGCAAATAATGTACACCTCATTATGAACAATCCCAAAAGTGAACGTCACTAAGAAAAGAACAGAAATAGCTGCCAGGTGTGGTGTAAGCGCATGCCTGTAATCTCAGCTACTCAGGATCCTAGAGCAGGAAAACTAAAAACTTAAAGCCAGAGCCTGTCTCACCTGCCTAGCACATACAAAGTCCTGGGTACAATTTCCAAGAAACAAAACAAACAGAAAAGGAAGAAACACAAATAGGAAAACAGAAGGAAAAGCAGAAACACATTACCTAAATTTAAAGGTTTCAAATATAATACAAGCTCAACTTCCATCTCCTATCCTTTCTCTGTTTAATCTTCTTTCATTCTTTCATCATCTTCATCATTTTGTCCAAAATGCCAAATGTCAATTTCTAAATGCCAAATCCCACTTACACGGACCACTATTCCTAACATGTTCAACCAGAAATGTTTCTTCTCCCCAGTCTCCTGCACATCTGCATAGACAGTGCCATGCAGTACTTACAGGTTCTCCCCTATATGCAAATACATTTGTTTCATATGGATTCTTGCGTTCTCATACTGGGCTAAAAACCACCCCAGAAGGAGGGCACTATGGGTGCAGTTTAGGGACAAAGCCCGGGCAGAGCATGCATGGGGCCATAGTTCAACTCCCAGCATCACATACACATGTACACACTCCCTATGCACAGAAGCTCTGTATAAAGCTTCAGAATAGTTGTAAAAAGAGGGAATATTCTGTAAATTCCTACTGGCTGAAAGAGGAACATAAAGCAATTTTTGTAAAGTCTGAAATTATTTTAACATAAACATAATATAGCATAATTACATTATTGTGTCTATTTCTTAAGCAAACTTTAACAGCAGCAATGTTTCATATCCTGCTAACAAGAGATTTAAAAAATATTTAGAGATTTTTGCTTTGCATAGCAATAAGTAATAAAGTGTCAGATTTTGTTTCCAAGTACTTCCTTGAGATACAAGCACATGTCTACCACTCAAACAACACAAGCTATGCTTTAGTATATTTTATTCAACCTAGCTGTTTCCACTCGTTTGCATTTACCACCTCCCCTGGGTCGCTAAAGCAGAGGGGAACCACGGCCAACACTACAATCTTTTCAAAAAAAAATAAAATGGGAAAAAAAAAAGTAAGAGAAGACATGGGATGTTTAAATTTGAAAACAAGTTAAGAGAAATAATTTAAATGAAATTCATGAGCAAGGCTATGTAAAATGGCCTGGAGGGGCGTTACCAGAAACCAAACGGGACCCTGAGACAGCAAGAGAGGTACTGAAAACACTAAGCTAAATCTCCAGTCCAATGGCCTTGCTTTTGAAGATATATTCTGAGGTATGAAACGTGAAAATGCCCTCCTTTAAAAAGATACATATTGAGATACGAGACATCAATTTGTGGGACATGCTTTAAAACTTCCATGAAAAAAGTAAAGCAAAGATGGCAAAATTTTATTGTTAAATGTAAGTGAAATGTATGTGGCTTGTTTAGCTTAACAGTCTATATAGTTTTTCCTATATTTGATATATTTTTATAACTGAAGTCCCACCTACGACACAAACTGTATGAGCACAGGTAATTCCTGAACCTTTCTCAGCCTTTTCTTCATTTGCTAAGTACTTCCAACTCAAGGCTCAAAGATTAGCTGGGTATGTAACATAAATAGGACACTGACATCACATGGTAATTATACAATAAATGTTAACTACTATTAACAGTGGCTGAAAGGCAGAGTAACTCAAAGAGTCCTTTCTCTTACACAGAACTTGGAGGAAAGGAGTCAATCAAAGAAAAGATCCCAGCACTTTCTTCTGTATAATCTGGTATATGCCCAGGGACTATAGTGGTAACAAAAAGCCATGACAGAAAACAAAAGAAGAAAGCTAGTGCTGACCTCCAGCAGCAAGAGCAGGCATAGTGCATACTCTGAAAACTACCCAAATCCCCAACACCACCACCAGCACCATTAACAAATAACTAGAGAGAACTAGAAGCAATCAATTTCTGTAACAGCAGTAACACATTATGTCATTAATAACAAAACTCAGCTGTTATACCCACAATAAGCACTTAATATTGAGTTGTATAATCTCAAACACCAAAACCAAGTTAGTCATTCTCCTACAATAAAAGGTGGTCAGTATGCCAGTGGCACTTCTGCATACAAAGCAAATAATTTCTTTAAAACAAACAAACAACAACAACCAAAAAAAACAGATCAGACATAGTATATTTATTTACACTTCTGCTTCTCTATTAACCCATTTCTCTTACCACAGAACATTTTATAACTAAACAGAAGATCATTCTAACTTAATATGGAAAGAATGTACCTAGTTTAATTATTGCTTTTTTAGGATGTATTTTCTCATAAGCACACCAAAGGCTTTCTTATAAGATGGTCTTAAAAGGTTCTTTTTACCCCTAAGCTCACAATATTCAGATAAAAATAAGAAATAAATAACCTTGTCACTTAAAAATAGAAAATCAACAAAGTCCTAAGGCATACAGATATATCATTATCAGTGAAAGAAAATTATGAAGTAATATATAACAAAAATCATAGCTACCTAGAGCACTGTTCTGTTCTTGTAGTAGTAGCAGAAAGGCTGATAACATTAACAACAGCCTATACTTAGTAAATTTTCTCTGAGCTAGGTCCTCTGCTAGGTCCTCTATGTATTAAATCATTTCATCTTCACACTCAGCATAGTATTGTGACTTTAACTCCCCACTCTGCAATGAAGAAAATAAAATTTAATGACTTGCCAAAACAGGTCAAGCAGGTAGCACCCAGCAGAGAGAGGGGACTATAACCCAAGTCTGACTCCAAAGCCCATGTTCCTAATTACTGAACTACCAGGCTTTCTCCAATGGATCCCCCTACCTGCAGTAAATCTAGAGCTATAAACCTGTTCTTCAATTAGTGTCAGTGGCACAATTGTCAGTGGCACTGACAATGTAAATGATTACCAACGCCAATTAGTGACACTGTTAATTATAAAGTTTGAACATCCTATCACTTGATAAGTAACTGTAAATTATTTCTTTCCAGTATACTTTTAAATAAGAAAAAAATCCCCCTCCTCACCCAGCATCAGGGATCGAACTCATTAATTTGCATTTGCAAGGCAGGCAGTGGTACCACTGAGCTAAATCTCCCACCCAAAATTCTAAATTTTTTAGAACTAACACCATACAAAATACTTTTCCCACACAGAGTTCAAGCTTGTTTTTTATAATAACCACATTGTTACATGCTATTAAATGCTACTGTAGCTATTAAATTAAATGCTACCGTACTTAAAAATGGGAAGTTTGTCACAGTGCGTAAAAGGCACACTGGTAACTCGATAAAAACATTAAATATTTACAGAGTATAAGAGATACATTCTCTTAAATTTTACTTGATAAAATCTATCAAAAGATACTCATTTCAACATCGGAAAATAAGTACTTAAAAATATCACACTTTTCAGGTTATGGATACTTCCAAATTTCATTTACTTTAAATTAATGAAATTTAATGAAGGAAAGTTAGTAATTATGACAGAGCAAATACTATCACTCGGTCACAGAGTGTTCATCTGTGTTTGCTCACGATAATTGTCATGGCCCTGAAATAGGATCTTTCTAGATCAAAGTCCATTAACACTGTCAGCCACGCCCAAGTTCATTTAACTACTGAAGTAAAATTTTTCCACACATCTTAAATAAGCACCTAGCTTACACATATAAACAAGATATTTAAAAAAAATTTTTTAAACTTGTAATTTGACATATATATGAAGAATTTTCATGGAAATTTTTATCCTTCAAAATACAAGCACTAGATATAACTGTCTCTCCATATAGGTACCAAAGTTCAAAGTTGCTCAAGTCCCTTACATAAAATGCATGGTACTGTCACATAAACTACATGTGTTTTTCTATATACTTTAAATCATGCTTAGATTATTTATATCTAAAACAATATAAATGCTATATAAATGGTATAGGGAATAATACCAAGGAAAAGGTCTGTACATACTGAGGTCAGATGCAATTTGTTAGAATACTTCTGACTGAAGTTGTGGATGGAGAACTGTACACAGAGGGCCAAATATAGATGCTTTCATATTGATAAAAGGACTACTGAAGATATACAATCATAGGATCCAATCTATTTTAACCACTAGAATAGGGATATGGGAGCAGAAAGTAAAATACTATTTCCATTACAGTCCCTGTAAATTTATATTCTAATTAGTTTTCTACCTAATAGAGGAAAATTTTTATAAAATTATTTTCATGCTTATACAATCACTCAAGATTGATTTTTCTTAAACATTTGTTTTTCATAAAAATCTTTCTTCATTCTACTACTATAAACTGTCATAATTTTAATTTCCAAAAAATAAAAATTATCTAAGTTTATATTGTTATTAGCAATGTTAAAAGGTCAAATAACTTTTTTTTTTTGAGACAGGATTTCGCTTTGTAGTTCAGGCTGGCCCTAAGCTCAGCCTCAAACTCACATCACAGCAATCCCCCTGCCTCTGCCTCCTGAGTGCTGGGATTACAGGCATGAGCCACCATGCCCGGCACTGTGGTATGTGGTGCTGATTGCTGCTGGACACTAGTCTCCACTCCCAGTATTGTATGTGGTTACCGAGATCCAACCTGGGCCCTTGCGCTTGCAAGACCGGCACCACAACTACTGAGCAAAATCTCCGGCCCCAAATAACTTTTTCTTATTTTTACAATGAAAAGAAATTTTTCTCCAACTACATCATCAATGTCACCTATTTGTAATGTTCATAACTTGAGACCTTTCATCAAAACACATAGTGTACATTAAGACATGAGCATATCTTTCAAGATGCCATACCATTTTCTCCATTAACCAGCCTTGACGATGACTTTCCTACTACCCAAAGACATGAATAATTACAGACTTAATAAACTAAATCTCCACAAGATAAGCTGGCTGCAGGCAAGGAGCAAGTCTGTCATCAAAGATAGAGAACAGTACAAAGTGGTATGAATCCTTCAGCCCTCTAGCCCATTAGGCTTCTCATCTTTTCTGAACTCCACAAAGGGCTTCTGCTCTGTCCAATAAACAAGTATCTAAGGAGTAAACTACTCTTTTTTTACATAAAAATTTTGTCTATTCAGTTCTTCTGAACATAACTGAACTTTTGGAGCCACTAACTCCTCTGTAACTAACTCCTCTCACTACTGTAGGAGAGTTCAGTATAGAAGACAATCAATTTAGACACTAGAAGAGGAGTCTGCACATATAAGCTGAAGGAGGAGACTGATGAACATGGGGGGTCAGAGCCACAAAATTAAAGAAAGAAATCTGGAAGCCAGATGGCAGTCATCCATTATTCTACACACTGTAAGCGAGAGCTTTCTCAAAATTGAGGCTAGCTTAAACATGAGATGAAAGGGGAAGTCAAGAAGCAGAAAACTGAGAAAATAATTCCTGGGCCATTTTAACAGGACCAGTAATGAATTAATTATTAGAATTTTGGCCAAAGCTCAGTTCTTTAGAATTCATACAGAAAGAGTATGTCCTATTGAAGAAACCCAGCTATTTACTGCTGGGTGTAGTAGCTCATGTCTGTAATCCCAGTACTCGGGAGGCAGAGGCAGAAGGCTTGCTGTGAGTTCGAGGCTAGCCTGGGCTATACAGTGAGCTCAGGGCCAGCCTGAACTACAAAGCCAGACCCTGTCTTTAAAAAAAAAAAAGAAAGAAAGAAATCCAACTATTTAAATTCAGAGCTAATTTCAGCAAGATATTATTTGCTAGTAACAGTGGGAGGTACATGTGTATTGTCTACAAAAGCCCTTGTAAAAGTTAGGACAGACTCAGGGGCCGGGGAGTTAGCTCAGTGGTTCCGGCGCCTGTCTTGCAAGCGCAAGGGCCCAGGTTCGATTCCCGGTAACCACATAACAATACTGGGTGTGGAGACCCACACCCAGCAGCAACCAGTACCACATACCACAGTGCCGGGCGTGGTGGCTCATGCCTGTAATCCCAGCACTAGAGAGGCAGGAGGATTGTGATGTGAGTTTGAGGCTGAGCTCAGGGCCAGCCTGAACCACAAAAGCGAGACCCTGTTTCGAAAAACCTAAAAAAAAAAAAAGAAAAGTTAGGACAGACTCAGTGTTATATTCATGATATTAACTCTGGGAATCTAAAAGGAAGAGAGAAAGACAGTATGTTATGCAACTTGGGAGATTATATTTGTAAATGATTTAGTGTTTAAGAATACTATAGAAACATCTAATACCAACCAAGAGGCAGACAGAAATAAGCCATCAAATGGAGTAAGAAAATAATTTAATCAAAATTTAAATACTAATATAACTAACATATCTGATAATATCAATGTTTGATAAGGTCTGGAATATACTACTTCAGTTACTTTCAAAACATACCTAATTTAATAATTTCTACGACCCTGTAACAAGTGAGAGTGAACCTTTCAGAGACTAAGTGCCCAAAACCCACGTATCTGTAACACTGAGGTTTTAGTTTAGAAAAAAAACAACTTACATATTAACATCTCTTGTCCTGGAAAAAAAAAATAACGTACATGCCATAGGTTCACCACCACTGCCCTGTAAGATAGGCACTATTAATATCCCCTATTTTGCAGATGAGGGTACTGAGGTTCATTAACCCAACATCAGCATCACAGGGCTGGTGAGTGTTTCATTTGTATTCAAATATTGCCTGTTCTGTAAAAACCTAGAAAATTAAAAAGAAAAAATTCATGTAAACTATCAACCAAAACACATGGGACTCTACCTACCTTCCTTCAAAAATACCACCACAATTTTCCCTAAAAAGAATTTCTTTTATTGCAATACTGAGGACTGAAACCAGGGCCTTCACACTGAGCAACATCCCCAAGCCTTCTTTGTTTTATTTTGAGACAGTCTTGCCAAATCCATAATCTGCCCAAGATGCACTCGACCTTGTGATCCTCCTGCATCGGCTTCCCAGAGTGGTGTTATTACAGTAGCACTCATGCTACCATGCCCAACTTTAAAAAAGATAAATGTATTCAGATTTGTCTTAGTTTTTTTAAAAAGGCAACATAATTTATTTAAAAGGATTTTTAAATAAAACTAATACATTTTCTCTTCGTATCATCAAATATGATGCAGTCAAAGTAGAGATATTAAGATTATAATGTACAACAAATGAAGATCCTAATCTCATAGTTTATGTAGACATCACAAAAACTGTTTCAATAGAAGCAGTTATTTTAGAACTGGCTATCTGCCCAGAGAATGCCAGAATACATTTTTACCAAATGGACAGAAAAAAAGCAGCAGGATAGACTTGAACTTCATTTTATATCTGCTATGGTCTTCATAACACCACAAGACAATTTCCTCTCATTACTTTTATATATAATTAGACACAGTTGGACAGATAAGCTAAAGAAAATGTTGTAATTCATTTCTTATCACTTGAAGTTAACATTCTTATACACTTATATTTTAATTGAATGTTTGAGATACTAGGTAAAAGCACTAAACTGCCCATATTGATACGGCACTTTTGTAAGGCAACATCTGTGAAAAGAACATAATATTTAGAATGAGATAAAATGGTATATTTGAATGTCTAGGAAGAGTAAGAAAGGTGGTGCTGTGTGAATAAATGTATTATACATCATATGAGCATTGCTTATACAATTAATTCAATAAAAAGAGCTTCCTTACTTTCCCAATTAAATCTTTATACCAACTGATTTGCAAGAAGAAAGAATTATAAATGCACCACATCCTGGTCTTCATTTCAAGGCAGCGCTGTGAAATAATAAGCAGCCAATGTGGTCTTGATGATTACTGTCCCTTTCAATAAAATTTCATCTCTGTCCCATTTCAGGCTCACTACATGCTTCTGGTCATATGCAATCGGTTATATAAACTCTGATATCTTCTCTATGAGCACTATTTCATTACTTGCATTAGGATAAAAGTAATACAGACTGAGAAATAATTTACACTGTGTTTATATCATGTTCCAATAATCCTACTACAATGCAAATCAACATACTGTCAGGTCAAATTCTATTATAAAGACAGAAATTTCAAATTTTTCAAAAGCAATTGAGAAGTCTCAAATAAATATCCATTACTTTACATAACAAGATTTTTAAGCTGTTATGCTTAATTCAACTAGCATTTCAATCTACTGAATGAAATAAGTCAAAATTAAGTAACATATATGAGCAATGTTGCAACTCAACAGTGATAAATTCACTGTTCAAAAAGGTGAAGAGTAATGCACTCGCTGGTAAGCTGTGGCCTCCCCTGAAAAAGTACAGTGCAAAGATCTGGCTCTTCCCCTTCTACTGGGCTGTATGAAACTGAACAACCAGTAACCTCTCTAGGCACTGGTTCTTATCTGTACATGGAGACTGGACTACATCCTTACATGAAGCTTTTCAGCAAAATCCTGGCTACAGTGAAGTTTCCAGTAAAAAATGGATAAAAGTTGAGTTGACTTTTCTCCCTCCAGAAGCAGCACCTAAAACAGTTCTGGAAAACCACAGGGCCTTAGTGAGGAACAGTATGAAAATCTTGAAACTTGTTAATATGTATCACACCTTTTGGGAAACTCCCAGCTTGACATTCAAATTCTGTATGCTGTGATTAAATTAAACCCCACATTTCTGCTCCCCAAAATATCAACTGGAAACTTGATAAGACAAATGTGTGTTTCCTGACTACCTACTAGGGCCTGGACCCTAAAGATTACTAGTGAATTAGACATTAAAACTCTCCCTTACAAAAAGCCTACGAGGTGTAGAGGAGACAGATTCAAACAACTGAAACACAAACAAGCAAAAGTTACTGCAGGTTAAGCAGAGGTGCTGCTCTGTAAGATAGGCAGCCCACTCAGACTCAAGATTAGAAAACTTTTCCAAAAAAAGTGTAGTTAAACTAACAAACAATATACATGTAGCTTGAATATTAAATGACAGTGCCCTAACAACTTGTTTTTCTATCCACTTCTCCCTTTTTATTTATATGCTCTGCACTGCCCTTTCTGACCCTCCTTATTCTAAACTGCTCATTTGCAAATAACCATTCTCAGTAGTACTGACAATGATTATGTCCACATGAGTGTTCCTATGAAAAGGAAAAATATCCTTTCAAGTGGTAAACGTCTGTAATGGAGTCATTTGTGTTTAATGCCACATAAGCAAAATAAAACATTAAGAAACAATCTCAAAACAGAATAGTTTTTTCTAAAAACAAAACATTTCAGTCTATGTGAGTCAGAGTAGTAAGTATCCTCTGCTTTAACCCTTACAAAAAGAGAAAGAAAAAAGAAAAGTAACCTGCAGTTAACAAGTTAGCTCTTTCTCTATTCTGTTTCCTTGTTCTCACCTCACAAAGCCTACTATTCTGCTACTGCCTGGTGGGAGCTCTCATTCTGTTTTGCAGAATGGAGGCTGCCCCAATTCATGAATCATGAATAAAAGCCAATTAGATCTATAACCAAATTTGTTGTAATTTTGTCTTTAGGCACAAGAGTGAGTGAAAATGGAATGGAAATATCCACATGGGTAAGAGTGAATACAAGAGGGTTATATAAGGGTAAGACCACATGGTTATTTATGTAAACTCCTTTCAGGGATTTCCTACTGAGGGAAAGGGCCATTTTATGCTCCTTATCTTTCAAACCCAAAGTTATCTTAGTATTTTTCAATGTTACATCTTCAACTTAACTTGAAATTACTGAATCAGTGTTCTGAATAGAACTGAGTCAGTACTAAACAGTAAATGTAAGATTATTTCAGAAGCAATAAAATCTCATACATTTCCAAATAACTCTATTATAAAACAATACAATTTGGTGCACACAAGTCTTTCTGGATGCTAGGCACATACTCCACCACTAAGCTATACACCTCTAGACCTACTTTGATGAACTTAATTTCTTACACACTTTTTTTTTACATTGAACTTTTAAATCAAGTGATTTTTTTTCTATTTTTTTCTTACCTATATATCTTAACAATTATAACTGATAAAAATTCTAGTTGAACTGGCCATTACAGTCTGAATAAATGAAGAACTTTTAAAGTGAAAAACACAGTATTTCAGTATTTTTCATGAGTTGGAACAATGTCAAATAAAGTCTATTTCTGCTTAGCAAAATTTCTTCTCAAGCAATAACAGAATATAACCAATATTGCCTAATACAGAGTTTGTGAGACCAGAAGCAGATATTTTTAGACCACTAAGCTAGTTATGTTATCCATATTAATTTTTAAAAAATCATTTTATATACAAGATATTCATTACCTATTTCTTTCCATATATTACAACCTTATGAATTGCATTCCTTATAATTTGGACAGTTTTTAATGTACTGTGAAGAGTTATTTACAAAACTTTAAAGGCCTTCAAAATAGAAAAGAACACATTCCACACAATATTTGCAGAGAGATAAATTGAAAGTGTTTAAAATTGTTATAAAGCAGTGTATTACCCAATATTTACTTACCTGGTGATATTTTGAAACTGCTACGACTGTAATAAAGTAAGGAAATCAAATTCACAATAACTATGTTCCAATGTTATAAATAAAAAGAATAAATATCTTTTAATTCGCTGAAGGTATCATATGGCAAAAGTAAAACTGAATATGTTCTTCTTGGGGGGAAAAAAAAAATATTTTCAGTGCATTGACAAAGAGTTGACCTGGTGGTATCAATTCAGGTACTCTCAGAAAAGTCTTACATGTTTTAAAAGAGGTAGGTTCTGTCATGGATTCACAGCTATAACTAGGTTCAGAAATCTGAGTCCTGCTTACCTGAGGTACTTATTTGTTGCCTCTTGAACATATATAATCTTTGTTCGTATCTATTTCATTCTTTCCCCATATGCCAAGACACATGAAAGTGTGCTTCAAAAACAACAATTCCAGTTTCTTCCCACATATTTTCACTTTTATTATTTCAGAGGCAAACATAAAAATGCATTTAATGATCTCAAATCCCTCACTGAAGAACTGACCTCACTTGCCTATACACAACTCATCTCTCAACGAAAACTCCTACATAAGGGAAAGGGAAAAAAACCAACGATAAAAAGGAGACTTGGGATTAGAGTGATAAAACATAAAAACGAAACACTTTTTGTTTATTTAGTGAACTGAAACAGAGGCTGCCACAGCTGCAGGAGCCTCTCTGGACTGATGTGACATGAGTTGCTACATCTAAAAACAGACGCTCTAAACAGATGGCCACTCAGCGGAATGCTTCAGGCTCTCTCTCACACACTCAGTCACGTTTACGAAAGATGAGGGCACTGGTTTTCTGCTCTACCTTTGCTGCAGATACACACAGGACCTCAGGGTGCTGATACACAGCTGCCGATTAATGTTACTTTTCTGCTTAAATTTACATTTTTAAGGGCATGACTAGTTATAAAGTACCAAGAAGCAGAATTTAAAGCCTAGGTATAGAATTAATTTTAAATGCCTGAAATGTAGACTACCACTACTATTCAAATTAAGAATTACTTTATAAGTACTACCAGTTGTGTTTACTTTCAGTCATTTGGGCACCTGAAATGTTCTCATTGCCAAAGTATAACTAGCAAAAGGTTTAACTGGCAAAATTAAGCATCATCTTGTACCCACATAATTTTTTTTAAACAATCTTCCAAGAGCACAACAAGAATATGGGCCTTCATGTAGCAGTTTCTGTATTAAGGGTCAATGTTAATCATCCAGTGTTATTCAGAACAAATGAAGCAGTCGGTCAGCCTTTGGAAGAAATTATCTTCAGAATACTGACAAGAAAACATGCTAGAATCTACAAGAAAGGACTGAAACTTCCTACAGGAGTCTGTACAAGGCTGAGAAAGGGTAAAAGAATAAAAAGGTCATTATCACTTCTCTGGAGCACCCAGGAGAGGTTTCTGACTGGAATGCTTATGTCGTCTTTTCCCCCCTGGTATCAGGAATCAAACTCAACACCTTGTGTTTGCGAGGCAGGCACAGTGCCACTGAGCCACATCCCAGACCCTCCTTATGTTTACTTCTGGCCAGTCCACCTTTACCCTACTTGCACACTGCTGACTGCTCATTTCACCTTCTTCTACCACCTCACCGCAACCTTTCATTCCTAACTCCTGCTTACAAATATGTAACAAGGATTCTCTTTCTCCTTAAGGGCCCCAAATCTTTACCGTAGCCTACAGAGACACGTGCAGCTTCGTTACATCGGTCTGTCCCCACTGATCTGTTTCATCTGGCACCACACGAGTCATCTTTCATTCCTGAAATATGCCATGCCTCCTCTACTGAAGACTGAAACTCCTTCCACTTAAGGCATACTCCTCTTTTTACCTGCTTCGAGTACTACTCTGTTTTCAAGTCTTGGCACAGACCAGCATGTGAGAGCCTTGGATTTAATCCCTTTCACCCCTTCTGCCCATAACAAATTTCAGTCAACCACCACTTTCTCAGATAAATCAATTCCCTGACCTCCTCTTAATATTCTACAGGGCACCATACAGTTTAATTGTACTTTACTGCAATTTTCATTAGTGTGATTTTTACTGATGTGACGACTTGCCTCCATCAATAAACTAAACTCAAAGACTGTGCAAACCAAAGCTGTTTCCACTCATATAACTATATTACTCAGCACATAGTGCAGCAACTAGTAAACTGAATTCTAAATACATATTTGTTGAATTATTACGTGATATAGGCTTTCAAAAATTAATATGCATTGTCCAGTAGGAAATTCATGCCACGTTTTTGATTACAATCCTACAAAAGTTTCTTACTTTCACTAAAGTGAGAGTATGTGCAAAGAACTCTTTAGGGATCAGGTTTTTCATCCTTTGACTTCAAGCATAAAATAAAATTCTTCCCACATGATCTAATGAATTTATATCACAAAAACTAACAGCGTGCTCGAGACGTAAATTTTAAAACTAGGCTGTGTTTTAAAAAGACAAAAGATTAAAGATGGGGTTGTAAAGATAAAGAAGTGGATTGAAAAGAAAATTCAGATAGTAAAGAAACTCTTTAAATAGAATAAATCGTTTATAGAGAAGGATATATTTTAACTTACTGTTAGAATAAAAAAAGCATTAGAGTTTGGAACTGCTGGAAATAGAAGATTAATATTTTATTTTTGCACATGAAAAAAAAATCCCTCAAACAGACACATTAAACAACTGCTGGATCAAAAAATGGGGAGCAACAGATTAAATGAAGCCTGTTAAAGACACGTAATATTTTCCTATAAAAAATACCATAGTCAACAAGCCAGCAGAAAGTGTGTAACATTCATTTTTCATTTTTAGAGATATGTTGACTTTCAGATTTAGAGACTTAATTTTTCCCCATAATATTTCCACTTTCTAAAAATCTTGTTCTTTTAAGTAAGAACATCACTTCTAAGTATTTATTTTGAGTAGAGATCCCTCTGCGGTAACAAGAGATCGATTCTTCACATTCTGTTTACTTTATTAAGTGAGGATTACCATAGAGCCTGAAAGGTACAATATTAAATGGTAACCATTTAAACATGGCTATCCTAAAATGACTGTTAACTGCTATGAAGATATTGCAGTGTGCCCTTTCCTCACTTAAATTTATATTTTCATGGTTTTTCTTTTTAGCTATTGCTTCACTGCTAACATTTCTTCTTGACATGTATTGATTGTGCTAATAGCAATAATACTGCCTTTCCTGCCTGGAACTCGTAGACTATATTTTATAAAAATCTATATAAATTGACAAGCAAGTTTATTTAATAATTTTTATTCAAAGGAATAATATTTTCTAGATAGCATTTTTTCACATTTTAAGTATTCAAGGTAAAATTAGATTTTTTTAAAAAACACAACTTATAAAAACAATTTAATATCTTATGATGTAACATAAGCAACCTTCATAAATCACCTTAGCTATATGTCCAGCTCTACTACTACTGCTGATTTAACCAACTCAATCTTCTTATACTCTCTCTACGATATGAAAATATATAGAGCCACATGTGAATATAGCTCTTAAAGTTCAAAATGAAGAAAATTTTACTAAGCACGAAAACCTAAATGTTGTCCTAAGATTTGAGTAATTTAATCATGAGAATATAAATAAGGGTACTAAGTAGAAGCAACATAGTTCTGTATTCAAATCCTAGAATGGCACCTCATGTATAATAAATACATTTCTAACTGAGCAGGGTAACAAATGGCACAAATCTTTGTGACAGGAAGCAACATAAGATCTCTGTTCTCCCCAGCTTCTAATCAGTAAGGAGAGAGAGAAAACTGCATTACGAGTGTCTCTAATGTGAGTGACCCATAAGCCTGCCAAGCTCAACAATGGCAATGATTTGATTCTGCCAGATTCTTCTGGAAAGTTTCCCATATTCTAAACTGTTAAACTGTTAGTGGGAACATAGGGCTGATCCAGGGTAAAAGTAAAACTAAAATGAGAATTTTCTTCTTTAACATTCCTAAGAGCACAGTCCTCTGTGTAAACAGTTCCAACAATGGCTACATGAAGTAGGAAAAAACAAACGTCAGACATATAATATAGCACTCAAATAATTGTTGAAAGAACACGATCCAGAATGGAAATCCCTCAGATGTTACAGGCAAGGTCAGAGGAAACCAACATAAAAAACACCCTTTGAGAAATCAAAGCAAGTAAGAAATCATAAACTAAAGCAAAACACTAAAAGAGTCTTCAAAGTATGAAAAAACTAAGATGTTTGATGAAGCTAATCAAAGCAGGAAGACCCTGCTAAAGTGTAAGAAATATATTAACCGTTATAATACTAAACTGTAAAACAACGGGACTTGGGTGATTTGGTTCTTTTAGAACAAATCAGAAAGGAGTTTGTCCAAAGCATTAAAAAGTCAATATGGCCAACATTGGCCTATAATCCCAACATTCTGGAGGCTGAGGCATGATGACAGCAAGTTCAAGCTCAACCTAATCATCTTGGAGACTTGGATATTGTAGGCTTATGGATCAGTCAAAAAATAAAACTCATTTTGATCCTGTGTTTACCAATCAATCTTTTATTTCCTAGCTTAGCTTCCCAAGTACCAAGACACTACAAAAACAGGGTTTAAAATGTGGTAAAAACTAAAAATGTATATCCAACCCACTGTCAATTACCTGGCAAGCTCTGTGGGTTATAAATCAACTTTCTGAACATTAACACTTCTTCAATACCCAGAGATGCATCAACTCTTGGCAAATAGATGCAGCTATAGCATTGAGGTCAACCTAAAGAAGCAATGTCAAAGTTTCTGGCTTCAGCATCCTTTTACACTTTTTAAATTATAGAGATTCCAGAAAACTTTTGTTCATATAGGTTATATTTATCAATATTTACTATTCTGAATCTGAAAGTCTAGCTCAGTGACACAGCACTTGCCTAGCATGCATAAGGCTATGGTCTGGATCTTCAGCATCAGGGGAAAAAATAGTAGAAATTGAAACTAAAAAACCTCAATACTTAGTTATTCATTCATTTAAATACAGTAAGCTCCTTAAATATCAACATAACTACATTTTCCAAAACAAATAAAATTAGTGAGAAGAGGCGCCCTGGTTTCTATTTTTATATGACAAGTGAATGACTGTATCTACTTTTACACTCAGTAAATTATAATATACTCTTTTGGTTGCAGTATAGAAAGAAAACACAGGTAGTTAGAGAATGGAATATTTTAATAACTTTTCCAGTGAAGTGTAGATACTTTTCTCTAATACTATACAGAAACTTAAGGATAGTTCCTAAAGAGTTAACATGTGGAATCTAAAAACCTTATCACTGACTTCTCCATATTCTGTTACATTAAGGCCAACAGTCTATCTTGTTACTTTAAAAGGATCTTTTACCCATGCATGATTTTTAATTATCACACACTGATCACTTGAAAAACAGACTGGTTCACTAAGTTATGCAGGTCTTCGATATGGTGACATCTTTCACCATACAATAATCTTAAAATCACATTTATTAGTAACAGCAAAAAGCTTTTTACATTCATTATAACAGATGGAAATCTTTCAAATTGTTGCTTTATATGAAACCAAAAATTTTTCATCACAAACAACAAATATTGTCAGTTTTCTTTGACAAGTTCACTTTGTTCATTTTGGAGAAAGTATATGTTAAACACCTAATTCCTAAGGCCTAAAGTCTTGCCTTTAGCACCTTAAAAATCAAGAACATTAAGCAGCCACTTAGCATCTGTGTGACCTTGAATCTATTGATTCTACTGATCTGTTGGACTCTTGTAGGTTCAGAAAATTTCTTACATCATAACATCACTGACAGAAATAACTAAGACCACACATGCTATAATGCCTCAAACTCTCTAACACCAAGTACATATATACATCATTTTCCATTTTTTCTGTCAAGTGTCTTCCAAGGACCAAACATTCCCACATTCCAACATTACACTTCGTTATGAAACATTCAGGACAAAAAACAAGCACTATTCTGAATTCCCACAGAAGACAAAAGCTGTCTCTCACAATCCAGGACCTACAGCTTTCATAGAAGACATTATAGACTATGAAATAATTAATATCTGAAACATACCTTGCTTATTTTTGGTTATAAGCATACTGAAAACACTTAAAATATAAAGTAATTATGGAGGAGGAGGGGAGCAAGTGAAAGAGGGAGGGAGTGAGGGAGAAAAAAGGAAACGTAACTCCAGATCTACAAGGAAAAGGTAACAGAAGCAATATTCAACACAGATCTTAAAAATAGTCATCTAAAGAGATGAAGATTTCTTAGTGGCTAAGCAGATAAAAGTAAAACCACAAATGTACTAACTAGAAAAAGCCATTAAAAAAGATGTAAGCCTTCCCTGGCATCGTTAAAATGAACAAATTAAAAGAAATTCACTTCAACTGACTGTGAGTAATAATCCCAAAGCATAAACTTCAGTATGGGAATGGGTAAATGACTAACACTGTCTCTTTTCTATGTGAAGTTGAAATTCTTAGAAGAAAATTACAATATTTACAAACAAGTTACTTCTTTATAAGGAAGGGAGAAAAGACAAAAAGATTTACTTTAAAGTAACAAAGTCCAAAGCATATCTGACCATTCAACTTTGGCACTATAAGTTTGGCTTAATATATTTATCTTTATGGGATATCTCTATGGAATTCTTGTACACATGCCTATCTTAATATTAATAGTTTACACATTTAGCTTGCAGAGTTTTCAAAGTGAATATGAAAATCTATCATGTAAGATTAAGAACAACTGAAAATTTAGATGTAAGAAAATATACATATAAGTTCATAATGAAAATTGCTATTGCTTCTGCAAGAAAATCAAAAGGAATACAAAGACTACGAAGAGCTAATACATTTGCCACACATACACATGAACACACTTGACTCAACCTGGCCAGGTTTAAAACCAGGTCGGCCTACAGGCTGAGTTCAAAGCCATCCTGAACTATAAAGTGGGACTTATGGGGGGGGGGGGGTTTGCAATCATGACTAAAGTCTTCTAATTATTTCAATGTACCTTAAGAAATATTTCCAGAATATATTATAGTGTGAAATTTTTGGTGAAAGCAGCCATTCTCCAAGTGAAACACATATATCAGATAGTCAAATCTCAAGAAAATTATATCTGCTTAGTAAAAATTTTTTTTAAAGAGCTTAAAAAACAAAAAACAAGAGACTGAAGTATCTAACTACAGAGTAAAATTAAACACACTGAGGAGTTTGAATTTTTTCTAAGTATAACACAGAACAACAGTTCTGCATCTCACTATATAGCCCAGGCTGGCCTCCAACTCCTGGCAATCCTCCAAACCCAGCTCTAAACCCAAGAATTTTAAGACTCATAACGTTTTTTGAAACGTCACTATTAGGACTATCTAGCAGATACAGATTAGTGGTAGGAAACAAAACAAGGAGACAAATTAGAAGTTCTTCAAGAGGACCTAAGAAAGAGGAAATGGAAAGGAAAGAGCAACTTACTATATACAGTAGGGAAGAAAAATTATTAGAACTCTAGTGACTATAACCTGAAAACAAGAGGAGGAAGAAGAAAATTATACCAGGGTTTCACATATGGGTAAAGAGTTGAGAAATGATACCATTAAACCTTGGCAGGAAACATGTGCAATAGTACAGTAAAAAGGAAGAAGGTTGCAAATAAATGTAAATGATTAACAAAATCATGGCAAATATAAGATGTTAGTAAAATATTTATATGGAAGAGTACAATATAATACTGGAAATATAAGAATGGAAACACTCCATCTAGTGATGTTATTCTAAGCCTCAATCCCAGAGAAGCTAGCAGGGAAGCAATGGAGAGACAGAGACTAGTGAAAAATCAAGTGAAGTGAGGGGAGGAAAAAGAACAGAACTGGAGGGACTTACTATTTACAACATGAAGAACATTAAGAGTAAGAGGCTAGCTCTTGGTTTCAGACTATCTGGAAAGACATCCCATCTCTGTCACTTAACCTATACAACCTTAACTCAAATTCCTTTTCTGTGCTTCCTTTTTCTCACCTTTAAAATTGAGATAACAGTAGACCTTCTGTACTGTTGTTCAGTCATTTTGTCATCACATAGCCCACATGTCAAATATTAGAAAAAATAAATAAAGCCGGTAACAGTGGCAAACCTATACCAACCATCAGTAAGTATAAGTGACTGCCACCACCACCACCACCAAAAAAGAACAGTAAGGAACAGAAACAGAAGAACATCACAGCAAGTGTCTGTACTTGAGATGCTGAAATAGATCACTTGAGCCTAGCCTGGGCAACCAAGAGCCGATGACACCCAGCCCATTTAAGAAGAGTACTGGAAAAAAACCCAAAAACTGACAAGAGGATATGAAGAGCATATGCTTAACAAGATGAAGACTAAGTGGTAACCCTAGCATGGGGCCTTGGAGCATGACAGTGGTATCAGCTGGTTACTGGGAAAACAAGTGAGACTGCAATGAGTCAATGATCAGCAGAGGCAACAAGAAAAGTTGTCCCTGGCTCGTTTAAAGAATGAAATGAAAATACTATAGAACTTTAAGGCACAGCTAAATTCAAAGAAAAAATTTTTCGTTGAGAGACAAAATGGTTTTAAACCAAAAGAAAGAACAACAAGATCAAAAGGATTTAGACCAAAAATAACAGCAACAAAAGAGAAAAATTAAAGAGATGAGACAAAGTCACAATGGGGATGAACACATGTGGAATTACCCCATTAACATTAAAATGAGGCCAAGCAAGGTGTAGTGATGCACACCTGTAATCCCAGCACTGGAAGGCTGAAACAGCAAGGATGCCAAGTTCAAAGCTATAGTACAGACAACTTAGTGATTTAGCAAGACAGTGTCTCAAAAAAATATAAAGGAGCTAGAGATATAGCTCAGTGTGAAAGTTCTGCCCTCAACATCCAGTGCTAAAACAAACAAAAAAAGAACCCAAGCCAGACATAGTAGTCCATGCCTATAATCTCCACATTCAGGAGGCTAAGCAAGAGTTAAGACCATCTAGCCAGTTCAAGGCTAATGTGGACTGTTTGACCAGACCCTGTGTCAAAAAGAAAAACAAAATTAAGTTAAAAAATAAGTCCATTTCTGGGCCGGGCAGTTAGCTCAGTGGTTCCGGTGCCTGTCTTGCAAGCACAAGGGCCCGGGTTCGATTCCCTGGTAACCACATAACAATACTGGGTGTGGAGACCCACACCCAGCAGCAACCAGTACCACATACTACAGTGCCGGGCGTGGTGGCTCACGCCTGTAATCGCAGCACTCGGGAGGCAGAGGCAGGAGGATTGTGATGTGAGTTTGAGGCTGAGCTCAGGGCCAGCCTGAACCACAAAGCGAGACCCTGTCTCAAAAAACCTAAAAAAAAAAAAGTCCATTTCACAATACATAGCATACCTTCTAGAACTCATTTACGTGTTTATTTTCTCACACCAGAGAAAAGATACGATATTTACACATCTGTGACCTATTTATTTCACTTAAGAAGGTGTCCTCAAAGTACGTCCATTTAAGTATAAATGATTCAAACTTATCATTTTTTATGACGGAGTAACACCCCATTCTGTAGAAGAACCACAGCTTTTTTATCCAGTCTCCAGTTGATGGACATTTGGATTGTTTCCAAGATGTAGCAATCACAAACTGAGCTGCTATAAACATAGGTGCACATATGTCACTGTGATATGAATCTTTTAATTCTTGTGTGTATATACCTGGCAGAGTGATGGCCAGGTCAAATGGGACCTCCAATCCTAGCTTTTTGAGGAATTTCCAAACTGATCTCCACAGGGGTTGTATGAGTCTACATTCCCACCAACACTGGAGAAGGATTCCTTCTCTGCAGCCTCGCCAACATTTGTTGCTGCCTAATTCTGAGATAGGAGCCATTCTTTGTGGAGTGAGATGAAATCTTAATGTTGTCTTCATCTGTATCTCTCGAATGACTAGTGATGTTGAATATTTTGTCATATGCTTCTTAGCTGCTTTTATTTCTTCCTCTGAAAAGTGTCTGTTCATTTCAGATGCCCATTTCTGAAATGGGTCTTTAAATTGGGAAAAATAATGAGATTATAACAAAAAAGAAAAAAAACAAACTTTAAGTATATAGGGGGTGGGGGAGTTAGGGCTATGGAAAAAATGAGAGTTAAGTTGTGTCATATACTGGTACAAATTTTCATTGTTAAATGCAATCATGATGTGTACATATAATGTACCAATAAAGATTTCAATTAAAAAATAAACACAGTGAATCATGTAGCATATTTTGATTACTCACTTAAATGGGTACAAAAAGTCACAGAACGAAGGGAAAATGAATGTGGTAATAAAGAAAAAAAGAAAACAAAGATTATGTATATCGGGGGTGGAGGGTTGCAGGGCAGGGGGAAAGGGGAAAAATCTCAGTGGTTCTGACCTGTGGTACCTAGGGGAGACAGAGAGCTAAGAATAAGCACATGAATTTCTGTACTGATTGAGTTACAACCAGTTCTCAGGAAGCAACTGAGTTCATATACTTCATCATTCTTCCCACTCTCAAGTAATAGAGTAATTCAGTAAAATCAGCTCCAATCACTTTATTATTGAGGTAAACTTTTATGGTATTAGGCAACACACATACACATAGAAGTGCAGATATACTGAGGATATCGATTAATACCCACAAAGCAGGTTCACATATGTAAACAAGCCACCCTTCACCTGAAACTGAGTACACAG
Source organism: Petromus typicus (assembly GCA_004026965.1). Taxonomy (NCBI): domain Eukaryota; kingdom Metazoa; phylum Chordata; class Mammalia; order Rodentia; family Petromuridae; genus Petromus; species Petromus typicus. Next base: position 40,000 of record PVIR01012683.1, read on the forward strand.
TGATCAGCCTCCCTAGACCCCAACCTACACCTCTTCATGGAATTTATTTACTTAACAAGTGTACCCACTAATTTTTTTTTTTAAGTTTTTTGAGACAGGGTCTCACTTTGTAGTTCAGGCTGGTCCTGAGCTCAGCCTCAAACTCACATCACAGCAATCCTCCTGCCTCTGCCTCCCAAGTGCTGGGATTACAGGTGTGAGCCACCACGTACTGTGGTATATGGTACTGACTGCTGCTGGGCGTGAGTCTCCACACCCAGTATTATATGTGGTTAGCGAGGATCGAACCCGGGTCCTTCTGCTTACAAGACAGGTGCCGGAAGCATTGAGCTAGATCCCCAGCCCTGTACCCACTATCTTGATTTGTATCATTATGAATTAGTTTTGTCTGAAGTACATCAAAGAAATCAGAAAAACATTTGGAGAGAAACAATTTGCACAATTCTCATCATAATTCAAAATCTTTCAAACCTTAAACATCCTATCTCAAACAGTCTTAGATTAAGATACAAAGACAAATTTTTAAATAATTTGTATCTATTTTTATAGTTATTCATTCATGTCTCTTCAATGTAATTTTTATTCTTTAAGTCTCTAAGTGGACCCAGAAATATCACTTAACCTCAAATCTGGTCATCTCACATGGAAACTTTTAAAGTCATAATATTTAGTATAATCTTGTCAATGCATTTTATGTTGGCTTTAATTAGTATCAAACTATATTATTCTTACTATTTTTAATAAACTTCCTTTATTATCAATTATCCCCCTTTATGATTTTGTTTTCAAAAAATAAATGTCTTATGAGGAAAAATATTCATTAAAAGAGATCATTATTATATTCAAAAGAATGTCAGCATGAGGGAAAGCACTGACTAACACCAAACTAATATAAAGATCAACTCCTTCACTGGAATTCCCAAGATGGAATTCTTCATAAAGGTCATAGAATTTTCAAAATTAGTTGCTGACAGCCATTTGCTACTGCAGTAGTTAAGGTACTCAACCAAAGATTGGTAACAGTATATGTACTTTACACTCAGACTTTCAGAAACCAGACTTGTACAGTTTGTCAAATGATTCCAATTTCTGCACAGTCAGGAGAAACTAAAGTTCAAAGGTCGTGCAGAGCAAGTTCCTCTTTGAGTTAAGCTACAAAAATATAGAACAGAATTCTGGAAAAAAAAAAAATCTAAAAAAATTTTTGAGACAGGGTCTGGCTATGCAGTCCAGATTGGACTTGAACTCACTATGCTGGTCTTGAATGAACAGTGGTCCTCCTGCCTCAGTCTCCCAAGTGCTGGGATTATTGCCATGCCTTACCACATCCAGCCTTGAAAACTAAACAATCAGAGCTAAATTCATCCATGTGACTATGAAATGTTAGGCAGTCATTTAAGGTGCAAAATCACTTTCCCTTCCACTGTTAAAAATACCCAACATAAAGGCAAATGTGTACATGTTGATAACAGCAAAATAAACTCTTTTAGTTTGGTGACATATGAACACTGTTCTTAGAACCCATTCACTTTTGTCTTTACTTCACAATATAAAATTTATTCTTATTTTCCTTAATTTCTTCCCAGTAATTCCTTGACAAAAGCCATGTTAATCAATTTAGCAATACTCTATACATATTACAAATTCTTTACAGAATCAAACTGAATGATTTACTTCTAAAATATTTTGACTGTTTAAAGGTTTGGAACCCAGTCTGAAATTGGAAATTAACTCATTTTTATTTGGGATCTGAATTAATATGAATTTACTGGAGACTATGAGGAGGGGGATGTATCTGAACCCAGGGCCTTCCCACTGGACTACATCCCAGCTCCATTCTCTAAATTGCCCCAGCAAGACTTAAACTTAAAATCCTCCTGTCTCAGGCTCCTAAGGTGCTGGGATTACAGACATGCATTACCATGACAGACTGAAACTACACACTTTTGCTGATTTACTGTGTTAGAAAATCAGTCTGCCTCAGAATGAATTCCTGTGTCATAAATTAACATTCTCCACTACTCATTTCGAATACTTTAGTCTAAATCTCTACTCAGAGGCTATAATTTTAAATACAACTTATCCATCGAACAAAAGATGGGAATTCCAAAAGTAGAACAGTTATTCAAACTGGAAAAGCACTAACTACTGTTACACTTTAAAGTTCAAAGTTGTTAAGAAATTCTTCCAAAAGAAGACTTAATGTCATTATTTTTTAAAAAGAAGTATTTTGTTTTCAAGAAGTGTTAGAGACTACTTTTTTTCCTAACTTATAATAAAGCATTTGAGTCTAAATTGGTTCTGCAAATATTTAAATTCAAAAACCATGTACACATGAGCAGTGATGGGTAAGTGCGGGGACACTGAAAATTACACAGTGGTGTCAGGTAATGGGGATACTCAGGTACCTGAGCACAGAATCACTTTTTTTTTTTTTAATGCTACAGAAGAGAATGCAAGAAAGAAATGAGAGAAGAGAGAAGCCAAAGAGATCGCAGAACAAAATCTTAAAGTGCAAGCATAGATGGATATGGCCATGCTGGATGAAGAAGAATATCATATAAGATAATAAATACTTTGAGCTACAGCCAGGTACATTCTCATTCTATGGTGATGTCTCCTAAAAGTAGTGCAACTTAACTCTTTGAAAGGATTATAAAAGATTCAAACGATGTGCCAATTACACCACTGAAGTGCTGGTCACACCTCAGATATGTGAATTTCCCTTGAATATCTCTATACTCCAAGTGATTTTGTGGCCTTTTCATTCCAAACTGCTGCAAAAGGATTTCACATCAGTCTTTATGGGTTAGCCTTACTAACTTGGTTTTGGAATCTCAAGGATGGTGTAATTTTCAACAAAACAGTCTGAGCTGTGGAACTCAAAAAAGACTGAGAGCTAAGAAAGAAAGCCTCAAAAGAAAGTAAAACGAGAATTACTTTCTCAACGAACAACGATTAGATGTGTCCAAAGTCAAGCTTGATTAAAACGGGAATTTTTTTTTTTAAATAATAAGAACAATCAAGACCAATGACATAGGAAAAGATGCCATCTGTTGAGTAAGTCTATGAAGATGACAGCACACCACTGAAGTGCTATAATGGGTAAAGGGACCATCTCTTCATAAACTAGCAAGCATAAAATGCCAGCATTTGGTACAGTGTCAACTACCACAGAACAGAGGCCAAGAAATGCCCCCCTGCCTACCTCTTCCTCATTCTTTGATGATTTCAATTCTGACTTGATTATGAAAACTGGAAAATAATTTCCTCAATCTGCCACATCCACTTCAATCCTAATATCAGACTTTAAAGCCATAACTTGTGTCTCACTTCTCTTTCTATAAATCACTGCCCTCAAACTGCGATAAGTTTTACCTTCCAGGCTCATCTGGCAATGTTTAAGGACCTTTTTTTTTCATCAGCAGGACTTATGGTGTGGGGTTATGACACGACTGGCATCATCTTGTGATAGAGGCCACAGATGCTGCTAAACATCCACAGCAGAGTCCACAAAGAACTATCCAGCTCAGGTGTCAATAGTCCTCACATTAACCTCACATTAAGAAACCCTGGGCCAGGGATTTGGCTCAGTGGCACAGCGCCTGCCTGGTCAGAATGAGGTCCTGAGTTAGATCCTCATGCCAAAAAAAAGAAAAAAAAAAATTTTTAAAAAAACCTAGCATAGTGGGACTGTAGACTCGTACAACCGCTGTGGAGATCAGTTTGGAGAATCCTCAAAAAGCTAGGATTGATGGTCCCATTTGACCCGGCCATTGCCCTGCTAGGTATATACACACAAGAATTAAAAGACTCATATCACAGTGACATATGCGCACCCATGTTTATAGCAGCCCAGTTTGTGATTGCTACATCTTGGAAACAACCCAAGTGTCCATCAACTGGAGACTGGATAAAAAAGCTGTGGTTCTTCTACAGAATGGAGTACTACTCTGTCATAAAAAATGATAAGTTTGAATCATTTCTACTTAAATGGACATACCTTGAGGATATCCTCATAAGTGAAATAAATA